>APFE031515750.1:0-10137 GCA_000404065.3 Pinus taeda
TGTCAAAAAAATAATAATAATCACTTTTTTTTTCAAAAAATAATGATTAACTTAAAAATTAATGCGAAAATCACATCTTAGAAATATTGAATGCATAACAACCTTAATTGAGTATTTATTCTTCTCATAAAATGTCAAAGTCAAAACATTGCAAAGCTTTATTTCCAAGCATGACTTAAATTTAATCAACAATGTCACATAATCCAAACTCTTCGTCCTCTAGGCTTTCATCATTGTCTTCTTCCACAATATTTTCTACTTCCTTTTGTTCATTTTCCTCTTCTAAAGGATCTTTGATATCTGTGAATCTCCCAATGTATGTCTTTCCAAACATTCCATGTAATGGTGGTTGGGGTTCCTTTGCCTTTTTTGCCACACGTGATTCACTAAAGTCCCTTTCTTTCAACCCAATTTTGCATTGCATCTCGAAGAAATTGAAGAAGCATTAATTCTTTTTGTTGAATGGAAATTGCACAGTTGGATCTTTTCAGTTGCAATGCCTAATTTCTTCCTTTTTGAAGGCAACATGCTGTTTGTACCTAATTATCAAGCACAAAAAAATAATGAAATAAATTAGTACAATGACATATAAATTAATAAATAACATATTGAAATTCAATTCCATATAATAAAACTTACCTGAGCCACAAAATAAATCCAAAACCCAATCTCCTTCATTTGACTGTCGCAAAGACATGGCTAAATCGAGCTCCTATATAACATTGGGTTACATTGTTTAAGTGCTCAAACGGCTCGATCGAGCGCTTAAAAAGGGCTCAATTGAGCAATCATTTTTTCCACCCAAACATGCCATCTCTTGCCAAAAAGTGTTACCGAGCTCCATGCTTTCACCCTTATAGATTATGAATTTCTAACAATCTATATCCTAATTATTATTATTATCCATGTTTAAGGTTAATTGGTGTATGAAACCCCCTTGTTTATGGGACAAGAGACCCACCTCCATGCAACGATTTGATTATTGTCTACGAAGGCATACCGACTCTAACCCCTTCTGGTTTTTGAACCTATGACCTCTTAGGAGGAAACACATGCTCTTAACCATTAAGCACTTGACCTGAGATGCCTCATGTTTAACTCTAATGTTATAGGAGCATTTTCTTAAGAACTCTATCCAATAATTGGACCTCACACACTCTATTGACCTCTAATTTCAGTTCTGTGGCATTTCAAAGTTTACCCTCCAATACTCATTTAAGGCCATAAATCACACTTAATATTGGTTTACTATATTTGTGAAATTTCTAATTCTTGATAAGTAATCATTTAGTTTGGGTTGTTGTTTCTAAAAGGGTATGGCCCAAAGCTTAATTATGTCCAATGTCACTTCATAATCTAATGATATATAAGAAAGATCTCTTCCACTTGAATTAATAAGACAATAGAAACCTCACATACTCAAAACAAACCTATTGAAAACCAATTTGACTCAATAGACCTAATCAAAACAAACATACAAGAGAATGTAAAAATGAACATTTTATCATGAAAGGCTGAAATGTTTAGAAATTTTCTTGAATAACTATTTCAAATACCATTTAAGGAAAGATGGTAATGCAAGCACATAGAACCAATAAATAAGATTTCAAAGATGCAAGAGAATGTTATTGCCTAGGGGACAAATCTCTAGTCTCTCTACAAACAAGCTACACCAAAACCATAAAAAAAACTAAGCAAGTTATTAAACCTTCCTAATTTTAGTTTATTAAGCATAGGTCACTATGTTTTAAATATCATAGTCTAAAAATAAAATAAGTAACTTGCACCTCAAACTTACATTGAAAAGAAACATTAATACAAATGATCCAATTTCAATTAAGAACAATAGTTTATTGAAACAAAGAGAAAATTTCAATATAAAAAAATCAACACCCATATTTAGATACATTATCACCACATCTCTTTGACTACAAATCAAGCACTGGAGAAAATTTTTAATATAAAAACCTGAGCATCCATAAATAGAAACATCAACACCCCATCTTTTTGAGTAAAAATCAAGCACTCCTCTTTGTACACTAAAAGGGAGGGATGAATCAATCTATCTTGGTTTATGAGGAGCAATGAAAGGAATTTTTTTTTATAATCTTCTAGTTTAGATCGACTAAATAAAAAGGTCTAATAACTAATCATTTAGTTTGGGTTGTTGTTTCTAAAAGGGTATGGCCCAAAGCTTAATTATGTCCAATGTCGCTTCATAATCTAGTGATATGTAAGAAATATCTCTTCCACTTGAATTAATAAGACACTAGAAACCTCACATACTCAAAAAAAACCTATTGAAAACCAATTTGATTTAATAGACCTAATCAAAACAAACATATAAGAGAATGTAAAAATGAACTTTTGAGTATACTCAAATCTTGAAATTTGTGATCCCAATTCATAATTCTTTATTTATTTCTATCTCATCTTACATTAATTATTTTAGCAAAAGAAAAAGACACCTACATTTCTATCTTTTTCGGAGTTCATTATTTTGGAAAAAGGAAAGAAACCTATGTGTTCATCTAGAACATGGAGAAGAGGTAAACCATGTTAGATTGTCTCTTTTTCTTTCACAATACACACCAATATCCGTTCTTTTTCACTTGCCAAGATTATTTAGCATAAAAAAAATGTGACAATGGAAGATTGGCAAATATTGTGTCATACACAATGATTGGAAAATATTGTGTCATACCCAATTAAAAACAGGATGGGAAGAAAACAAATAGATGTGGCAGATCCATGGGTGAAAAAGAAAAGTCATAAATACTAAACATATTGCAGATTTTTATAATTGCTTGCAAACTTGGCATAGATGCCTAAGCTATGCATCATGAATAAGAGATTTGGATATGTTATAATTCTGAGGAGAGGGGATAGATCACATATCAAACCAAATTTGATATGAAACTTTATTGGTTAATCTTAGTCTGGTTTTTGTTGAGAAGGAATACTATGGTTTTTGTTGAGAAGGAATACCATGAAGATTGTTAGAAATAACCAAACAATGTAATCTAATCAACGTTTATGGATTGATTATTCATTTATATCTTAGTCAGAGTTAATTATTCAAAAAAACAAAAGAAAGAAAGAAATACGTTTATGGATTGATTATTCATTTATATCTTAGTCACGAGTTAACTATTCCAAAAAAACAAAAGAAAAAAAGAAAGAGGGACCTACATGTTCATTGAGAAGAAACCGGAGTTGGATTGTTCACTTTTTCTTCTCCATATTTGATACATGCACTCACGCACTAGTAACTATTTTGTTTGTTCCATGCATTTTAATGTTGGCTGTGCCGAGGCAAGGTGGAGGAAGAGGAGCAACAACAACTAGAAGAAGAGTTTGTGCAGCATTCTTTCACCTTATTACATAAAAATAGATGAATATTCACCATAAGTAATAAATTTTATTACATAAAACTCCTTTAACATTTTCTTTCTCAATCAATAACTTCTTTAGAAACATCTTTTAAATTTGTACATTAATTTCTCTTTAAACCATATTTTCATGTACAATTAGTCATATAACCCTACCAATTGGTTTAAAACTTATATCTCCATTCCATTTAATCTTTGCAATTCCCTTTCCCAAATAATGAACACTTCATTCTTATCTTCACTATAAAATGTTGGACTTGACTTACATTATTCAATTTTCAACCTTTATAATGGCTCAAAATTATCCTATTTAATTTGATAAAGAAATATTTTGATATCCATCTACAAAACATTGTGTTGCATTGCTATAAAAAAGCTCAACGACATACATCAACCTCTATTATTTATTAAATCATAGTGTGCCTATCAATATGTAATATTATTTCCTACCCCTTGTTCAATTATTTCCTACCCCTTGTTCAAGGGAAAGCGTTGATATTGATAAGTAAAACTCAATTCACATCACATTGCGAGATAGATGTTCCAAGCCGTTTTGATCAACATGGTGAAGGGATTCCAAGGAGAGCGTATCAGGTTGTATGTTCGAGGGATCATCCTCGGCTACAAAAGGTCAAAATCAAACCAGTACCCAAATACTTCTCTGATTCAAATTGAAGGAGTCAATACACCAGAGGAAGTGGATTGGTATCTGGGAAAAAGGATGGCCTATATTTACAAGGCGAAAACCAAGAAAGGGTGAACTAATTACAGGTGTATTTGGGGCAAAGTAACAAGGCCACATGGTAACAATGGTGTTGTTAAATTTAGAACAAATTTGCCACCAAAGTCCATGGGAGGGAGAGTGAGAGTATTTATGTACGCCAACAGCATATGAGGTTGCTATCACCACTTGGCCTACAAACTCTCGGATGTTTCATATTTTAGTTTTGTTTCGATATGAGAGGCCTATTGATGATGAAGTCGTTGATTTATGAGAATTTTTTTCCTTCACAGGAAGATGTGATGCAAATTTAACTTTTTTCTCCTATAATATTTACGTCTTTTGTTATTTTATTTTTACCTACATTAGAACTATGAAATCATGATTTTGACAATATGAGTACTGCTAGCTGTTTGGTGTATACATCTACACATGTTATGTACTACTCTTTAAAATTTCCTCAAAACTGAAATTTTCAAAGAAGCCGCTAGCGGCAAACTGAAAATTAGGGCACTCTCACAGGAATATGGTGAAAACATTCCAGATCGAAGCAATCTATTTTAAATCAGACTATGAATATGGATTAACATATGAATAGACAAGCCCACTGTAAACCCTTGGCATATGCTAACTTCAAGCCCTTTTAGATAATAAAATATATTCTCCGAATTACCTAGAGAAAAGGGCAGAAGATTTCCAGAGGTTTCAAAAATCAGCAATTTTGAAAAAGGTTGTTCACCACAACAATACAACAAATTAAATATTACTTGGCCATCATCTTGGTGATAAAATCTTCATAGCAGATGTTTCCGTTGGAATCGACCTTAATTTCTCGAATCCACTCATCAAATTTTGATGGCTCCAGCGTCTCCCTGATGCTAGTAAGAATATGACAGAGTATCCTAGCAGAACTCTTGCCGGTGCCCTCTTTATTGATGGCTTGAAAGGCATCCTTCAGATGAACATGGAAGCTTCCTCCCTTCAAGTTCCATTTCATCACGTCCCGCATTGGAGCAAACTGCTCCTCACTCCAGATCAAAACTGAAATTTTACTGAAAAACTATTTTGTTTGTTCCTGCCAAAATTAATTAACATCAAAATTCCCTCTGAAATCAGCTTAATATCATATTGGATGCCCAGTAAGCATTGTTTGGGGTGATTCATAGCAGATGGGAAGATTCTGAGAATCTTGGGGTGGTAATCGTCCTGCCACCGCCCTGCCACCAGTGGTGGCGGCAGGGCAATTTTGAGAATCGCCCCCACCACCCAGTGATCCTCAGAATTGCCTCAGTTCATTAAAATAGATCAAAACTGAAATTTTCAAAGAAGCCGTCAGCGACAAATTGAAAATTAGGGCACTCTCACAGGATATGGCGAAAACATCCTAGATCGAAGTAATCTATTTTAAATCAGACTGTGAATACGGATTAATATATGAATAGACAAGCCCACTAGAAAATTTTAAATATAAAGTATTGTTATTTAAAACAGAATTTCTTTTACACTCATCCAAATGAAGCTGCCATTAAAATGATAGGCACAAAAAATAAATAATCATCCCAAAATTTTGACTCGACAGGCGGAACAAACTTGAAATTCCAGGGCCGAGCCATGACATTGACGCTTTGGATTTTACAATACGCCTTCGCCACATGAAAGTTCGTTTTAGGTTTCGTAACGTGGACTCACCCCATAAAGTTTTAGTTTTATTGTTTTACGATGCGCGCTCGCGAGTCGCCAAATAAAGTTTTATGATTTTAGAATACCCAATTGCCGCGTAACCATATGGTTTGCACGCGTCGTGAATACTGCAACCTTTTTCAAAGTTTTCTTTGCATGGCATAAATCATGACGTGGGAATTGTGCAATTTCCAAGGCCACCTTCTCCAAAGTGTTACAATAAACAAGTTTGCTGGAATCTTGAGGTAAGATGGAGCCTCTGATATTGTCACAACGAAACGAACTTAATTTCTCGAATCCACTCATTGAATTCTCACGACTCTAGCTTCTCCTCTACGCTAGTAAGAATATGACGGAGTTCTGGGCAGAAATCTTGCCGGTCCCACTTTATCGAGGGCTTTAAAGGCATCCCTGAGTTGAACATGGAAGCTCCCTCCCTTCAAGTTCTGTTTCATCATGTCCTACATTGAAGCGATCTGCTCCTCACTCCAGATCAAAACTGAAATTTTACTGAAAAATATTTTGTTTGTTCTTGCCAAAATTAATTAACATCAAAATTCCCTCTGAAATCCGCTTAATATCATTTTGGATGCCCAGTAAGCATTGTTTGGGGCAATTCGTAGCAAATGGGGCAATTCTGAGAATGGTCTGGTGGTGGGAGCGATTCTCAGAATCACCCAGCCACCGGTGCCGGTGATTTTCAGAATTGCCCCATCTGCTACTAATCGCCCCAAATAATGCTTATTGGGCATCCAATACGATATTAACCAGAGAAATCCTAGCCATGCGAAAGACCTGCGGTGATGGCACTGCTGGGAATTGAACTGGGGTCGCCTTGGGTGTTATTGCAATAGGGGGCGATGTCGGTGCTAGTGCCAGAAAGGCTAAGCCCATCAATACCGTGATGAAAATGAAATCCAGCCATTGCAATCCTTTTTAACACATTGTTGCAGAAATTTCCCATGCAACTTTTCAATTTGAAATCCAGGAAGTGGTGAAGCATTTGAACTCCTTAGCATTTGAATAACATTGAATGTGTGTACGTGCACGTCTAATCCACTTACCAGCCTCCGGATGAGCCATTCGATGATGGGACATGGCAAAGATCTTTGGCATGGTCAGAAAGGTTGCTGACCATGGCTTCTCTTACGCTACCCAAATATTGGTTTCCAGAATACCCTCCGCACGTCTAGGTCGACCTATCTGGAATAATTTGATAATGCCAATAAATTTGCAATAGCTCATAGGGAGATCATAACATATCAATATGAGATCCGAGTCTGTGAGCATTAAAAGGGAGGCGGTGAATGAGTTGAAAAACCCAAAAATCATTAAACACAAATACTGCCACCTTATTAATGCAATTGAATGTTATTGCATGCCCCCCACCGTCACTCTCTTTTCTTTCCAATCCTCACAGAGCAGCAACAACATGGCCATGTAACCGACTCTCAGTAGACTCACCTCTCCATGGAGCCTTCACTGGAGAAAATATCACATCAGTGGCTGCTAATGATCAATAATAGCTCAGCTATTCTAATCCAATTAGTTTTGCATATAGAGTGAGCACAAGGAGGGCTAAACACAGAATGAAGTGGGCCTATGCATTGCCATTACTACTAATCTTCTACACATATAACATTATGTGGGCATTATCCAGAACCCATCCTCATGTTTGTGTTTTATTTCTACTTATTTTTCTCAGCCCATTCTTGCAGCCTGTCATGGATTACTTATTTTAGAGTATTTTTTATTTCTAATATAACTTAATTTATGAAGTTTCACTTGTGAGTTTGGTTTGCTATGATGTAAACTTCTTATTATTTGTGCGGGTCATGAAAAAACTCTTTACTGGATTGGTCTGGACAGTGGAGGAGAAGCAGTAATGGTAAGTTTCGGCACTCTCAATGGGTTCTTTTTGCATGTAGCTTTCTTTATGTAATTGAAATATTTTGTTTCAAGTATGTTCATGGAAATCATGTGATTATGTCGCTGTCTCTTTTGTGCAAATTATAAACTTTTTGTTCTTGAACATGCACCATAGAAAGATAATTTTGACATGAGTAGGGATGCAAGTAGTAGTATCAAAAGAAGCAGCAGTAGAAGAAACTTGGAGGATCAGCACAGTGAAAACAAAGATGACTCTTTAGTTGCTGAAGATTATGTGAAAGGTGATTATGGGATCTCTGATCCACCACCTAGTTCAGGCTGGCTAGCCAAGAAACCAGTGCAATATAGGATTTTCAATCATCCTCCAGCTCCTCCACCTCATCCATGATTTGCATTAAACAGTCCAACCTGAAGATGTTTTACAGAGATACTCTTGCCAATGTTTTACAGATATACTCTTGCCAATGTTTTACAGATATACTCTTGCCATTACTACAAAGGCATGCATTTGGAAATTAGGTATATAATATTTTCAATTTTCAAAAAAGTAGTATTTCTGTAAACGTGTTTCTCATTGAAGATGGCAAACGTTGACATATGCCAAACCCTTATCAATTTTAGTAACCTTTGTAGCACTAGCTGTATATAAAAGTTCAATATCTTTAATATGACATCTATGTAAAGAACTGTGTTTCCTCAAACCACTGTTATTTCTCATTTTCATTTTCTATTTCTTTCAAGTTCAAGATTCACCTGAAAATAAAGTTTTCACAACTTTTTCCAGTAAAACCTTTCTGCCAACCCTTAAATAAACTAGTGAGTGCAGCATGGAAGAATTATGCCCACCCTAAAATAAACCAGTGAGTGTTAAAAGAGGACTAAGGCTCCATGATTATGGTTAAATATTATGGTATGCTCTACTTTGGCGCTCTGCCCAGCACCTCTACTCTGCCTGTGGGTACACTGTTCTGAGATTCAAACGCATGATGTATTTGGCTTGTTGCAGTAGCGGTTGAGGGGTTCCGTACCAGGGTTGACGTGCGTTCATACTATCTCCCAGCTTGGCTGGCAAGGATGACACGGATCCATGGCTCTCAATTTCATGTCGATTCTAATTCGATTACTTTTCTTCATTTTCCTACATCCTAAACAAACAAATGCTGCAACACTCCTCCTCTCGCTCTTACGATCTCCCTACTGCTGAGTACGGAAAGATTGCAATGCGGCTATTTGTTCATCAGAGAGGCCGAGACTTCGCCGGTCATCATCGTTCAATTCATGGATGAAGACGATCCTCTAAGGCAGCGAAAAAAGATCACGACAAACTTCTTTGATTAAGTAGATGAGTAATGCTATTGCGAAGAGTACTGCCACAATTGTCGAAGAGCTAACTAATACCTGCCACTGCGCGTCCATAATTACTCGATTTCTGTTTCCAGATGTATAACGTGTCTCAGGTGGCGATTTCTTTTTTGAAGAATGTCCCGAGTTGATTTCTCTAATTTATCAATGTACCTGTTTTATATCCCTGAGGCATTTTCAAGACCAATATATAAGCCGACACATATTCTCCGTGATTTTTTTTGTCTTAAAATATATTAAGTGTCCCCATGGGGTTACATGGACTTTCAATGTAAGTTGTAACTAAAATTCATTGTCCCTATCTAATAATATTAGACATTTGATAAAATTATGAGCTCAAGATTTAAGTTAATAGGGTGGAAGATAATATAGAAAGTTTGGGCTTTCATATGTTCTATCAACAGTGTTATTTTAGTTCATTATCATTCAAACAAGGGGCCGTTAAGTTTGGTGTTATCCGTGTCTAAGATATTTAGATGAAAATTGATAGAGATTAGGTTTTTACCTTGATTAAGAAGATTTTTAAAATGATTAAGTATAAGGGAATGGAAATAGGAGTAGTTTTTAAAAGCAAAATCCAAGTGTGTTTTCTAGTCAATTCATCTTTATCTAAGATATTTACATGAAAATTGATTGAGATTATGGTTTTCACCTTGATTAAGAAGACTTTTAAAATGACCATGTTAAGCATAAAGGAATGGAAATAGGAGTGGTTTTTAAAAGCAAAATTCAAGTGTGCTTTCTAGTGAATTCATGAAAAGACAATAGCTGAGTCTAAAATATTTGAAATGCTTTAACAATAAGGTTATAGTTATGGTACTGTTAACACCCAGGTTGTTCCCTATGACTCCCAAGGGAATACGACCGGGGTAACCACTAACCAATCTTTGGATTATAGACCCTAGCCTATCTATAATCAGACAGGGCTCTCTCTTTAAATTTCAGCTATGTGTTGTGAATATTTTAGGCTAGTTTAAAGTTTCAGTTTCCTGTTTGAGATTTTGGTTGGTGAACTTTTGTTGTAAGAAGGGCATGAAATGTGCAGAAGATGCTAATCCATTGGGCATATGGAGTCAGAAATGTGAGATAGTT
>APFE031515751.1:4178-22334 GCA_000404065.3 Pinus taeda
CATCCCTTCCTACCCGTCCATCACCTTTCCCTCACCTCAGTCCTCCACGGTAGACCATCCTGTAGCAGTTCAGAGACATCCTGTAGAAAACCCTGATTTTCCTGTAGAATCCCCTGTAGACATCCTGTAGGAGGTCTTTCACGCGGTTGCTGAGCTTCTGAACATGGAAAACCTCTGTGGATGAATGCCAAGGGTCCATAGGGACCTCACCTAGCATCCCCAACCTGTCCAACGCTTTCCTTCCTTCTCCATCCAATCTGCACAATCAAACCTAATAAGTACAAAATCACAATCATTCCACCTACTTAATGAAAAAGTACAAAAACATGTCTTTTATAATGCCAATAGCTTAGATCCATGCATTTCCACTTATTAGATGTAGTAGCAGTATTGGTAGAAGTCTTACTCATCTTCATTGCTTTATAGAGATTAGACTAGTTAAATTAGGGTTTCCTAGGTTTACATGCTTTGATTTACTTTTAGTTCATTTTTGTCAAGTAGCTTAGCCTCCTTTGAGCTAGCTCTCGTCCATCATTGATAAATCTTCTTCTGTGAGCCTATAGAAGTTGGCTTGAGCCCTAGCGGACTTGTGCCAGCTGACCAAGTGACAGCTGCGACAAGAGCTAGTACTTGTGCATATAGCACCGCCGCTTCCAAGTTTGTACGAACTACCGGGTTGATAAAATTAAGAGACAGGAAGCCCCAAGAGTTGTAGCATTATTGCTACAATACTAGGGCTCACCACATGCATGTAACTGGTACTCTCCAAATAATTGAATATTCTCTCATAAATAACTCATGCATGTCAGTTCAGTCAAAGACCCAGTTGAGATCAGAGGAAGGGACAGTGTACTATCATTTGGAGGATTTTTCCTATATGGGAAACTCATCCATGCAGAAAGAATTATCTCCTTCAGGATTGCGCAGTTAGATCAGAGGTTAGTGAGTGTGTGAAGAGGCCAATTCACATAGGTGGCAGCACTAAACCCCAAGGAAAATTGCGCAAGTAAACAGGAGGCTTGGAGGGCAGAGGAGAAGGTTTGTGAGAAGCCTTTGACTGTCTGTAAGCAGCAATTGGATTGCAAAGAGAGCAGGATAGCTTGTGAGCTGATTCTTTTTGTAATCTGAACATATTTCCACTTGTATGATAATACTGATTGGGGTTTTAGGCTGAGGCTTTCCTCGGGTTATTCTTTTGTGTTCATGTGTGATTGATTTCTCATTCACAGTTATGTGTGTTCTATTTGATCTTGCTCATATTCGATTAAGCCTCCTCAAAGTTTGTTGTAGAAGTAGATCTTGTATCTTTCTTTAGTATATTGCATAATCTATTGATCTACAGTGGGAATTTCTACATATAGCTAATAGGATATTCATCAAATGCAAGTTATTAAGGCAGAGAATGCAGCTAAGATATATCTGATAGGATATTCATCAAATGCAAGACTCATAGCCAAACTTTCATGCACATAGAAATCACAAAATCAGTGGCTCAAAATGAAGCAGGGTAGGAGAACGCTCGCTCTGATACCATTTTAAACACATACATGGCAGAGGCAGAATATGAATGATAAACATTTAGATGCATATATTATTGACATGATATACATTTATAGTACATTGGAGTGACCATTGGATTCCATATTACAAGGTCTCTTGGACTCTGGTGATTGTTCACATTCCACACCAACCCATAGAGGATTAGGTGTCCAACAATATCCCCATCAGATCCTGTCAGCTTCATTGGTTATGAAAATTTTCCTTTTGTGGAGTATTTTTTCAAAAGCTTCCCATGCCTTTGAGATATCTATAATTTCCCAATCATTTTTATTTCCATATTCTCCAAGTGTTGCTACTTTGTGCTCCATCTAATAATCAACTACCAGAATAGATTGTTGTTGTTTCGTTGTTACCACAATTGCTTCAGTGTTTTCTTCCTTATCTAGGAATGGTAGTTGCTACTAAGGTTCCTCCCAAAATAGGGTTGTTAGGATGTTTCTTATTTCCCAGAAACAATGTTTTTGAACCAGCTTCTTGTTTTTATAAGCCAAATTCATATTGAGTAGGCTTATGTTAGTTTATCTCTATGGAATTTTTATTGTATTGATAAATTTTCTCCATATTTCGCATCCCAAATTTTCTTCCAAAGCTCCTCTCCTCCTTGAATCCACCGCCACCATAGTTTAGATCCAAGAACTTGATTTTGGATTTCTAGATCTCTCAATCTTAGACCACCCTTTAGTTTGGGTAAGCATACCTTATCCCATGCCACCACTACCCATTTATTTTGTTTGAGGGTTCCTACCCACAGAAATGATCAACATAACTTCTTGATTGAATCTAGGATACCCTTGGGAGCGACAAGTGTTGAGATTCTATAAATTGGAAGTGCCATAAGAATTGATTTAAGGAGCACCAATTTCCCTGCAAGGTTAAGATATTTGAAGGTCTAATCACTTAGCTTGTCAATCATTTTTAGAAATAGATATTTCTAGTGGGTATTGGATCTTAACATGTTATCCACCTTAGGAACACCTAAATACTTGGCTAGAATCATGTTGCGTTGAAAGATCAACAATATAGCTATATTTGCTTGAACTACTTGGTGGGTATTGAAAAAGTACATTTGAGACTTGCTATGATTGATGGGCATACCTGCAAATAGCATGTTTTCTTTCAAATTTTGGTTGATGGTGTTTTCTTCTTGCACTATCAGAACCCCATGAGCTCGATATCATCTACAAATTGTTGGTGTGTGATCAATATAATATTTCTTGCAATTTTTAATCCCTTAAGCTTGTTTTATTGCACTAAAACTGAGAGTTGTTGTCCCAAACCTTTTACATTTAGGATGAAAAGGAAATAGGAGAGAGGGTCTCCCTACCAAATACCTCGTGAAGAGCTAGATGTGTGCATTGGAGAGACACTAAGAAGGATGGAGGAGAATGGATAATAGATGAGTGAATCGATCCATTTTCTCCATTATAATGAGAATCCAAAGGCCTGAAGGACTTGGACGTATGGTTCCAATTTAGTCGGTTAAATGCTTTAGATATATCAATTTTAATGATCATGCTCACTTTCCTGATATTTTTCGAGCAAGTGGATAACTTCATGAGCCAATATAATCCCATCCAAGATTTGTCTACCCTCCACGTAACTAGATTGCTCCATGGAGATAAGGGAGGGGAGGAGAGGTTTGAGGCAGTTAGTGACAAATTTAATAATTATTTTTTAGATAACATTACAAAGGGCTATGGCCATAAGTTTCTAGCATCATCTTAGTCATTGGATTTCAGGATCAAGGTGAAGAGGGTGGCATTAAGGGATGGAACGATATTGGTAGACATCCTGGACTCTTCCACTATTGAGAGGATATCATAATTGAGGATTAACCAGCATGCTTGGAAAAAATTTGTGGTAAAACCATTAGGCTTAGGGGCTTTGTTCTTTTGCATAATCATAATCACCACTTCTACTTCTATTAGAGAAATATTTCTCATTAGTGCTTTGTTTTTCCCTTTGTTGATTAGTGTAGGAATTGTTGGAGTTTAGATATGAGTTATAGATTCAATCCCTTACACATTTATGTGTCAATCTAGGGTTCCTTAATTTATTTCAAGGTTATTGTGCAAAGTCTATGCATGTCACAATTCTCCTACCCAGTATTGAGAATTTACGAAATACAAGGCCCAACAAATGCTATGAATCAAGTAACAACAAAGTAAATAACATTAACAAAAACCTAGAGTGACAACAATTAAGAATCATGGCAAGATTATAAAGAAGAAAGAACAACAATTACAAAACATCAACAACATAACCAAAATGCATACCTATTCACACGATTAAATCCAACAACACCTAATCGAGAGAGTGGGTTGAACTCTCTAATCAAGGTTGTGGTGAAAAGTTAAATATCACACAAGATTATGGAAAACTAGAATTTGCATTAACCAAAAGAAATTACAAATAAAGTTTTGTTGTTACACCCCAAAGGGAAAGTCTATCATTGTTCTTCATTGAGCCTTACTTATACATTTTATCGTTACATGAATAGCAATTAACAAACTCAGAAATTGTGGCAATCATGCATGCCCACCAATATACAATGATTGTTCAAATAGAAACATAATGCAAAGATAATAGTTAGAGTCGATTCATCAAATCTTCACCAGTTGAACAATTTTAACATTCCCATCCTTGAATAGCGCTTCCAACCCGTCAACAACATCACACAAAGTTATATTTCATTGAGAATCATTCGACGTGAATCGGCAAGAAAATTCTATTAGCAAGCAATATAAGCATCATTCCCCTAGGACTGCACTTCATTAATTAACATTTCAATAAGACATGCCAATTTGATATACCTTCATTGGTTTGAGATATAAATGGACCTCATAAAAGCTATGAAATGGATAAAAAGGAACAGAAGTGGGTGAAAATTAGGTAATTTTATCGGCCAACATCTCCCCCCAACTGGCTTGGTTGCATGTCCTCATGTAAACTGCTTCATACGTAGATTAGGTTTAGACCCATTGGGACTAGCATGAAGCTGAGTAAGATCATATTTTTTTCCATATCAGTCCCGGGTAGCTGAAACCCGTCTGCATGAACAATGTCCTTCCACCCATCTTCATCCACAGCATAAGATGGTCCATACTAATCAGAAGGAAGCCAGATAATATGAAATCAGAACCTTAACCCAGCCAACGAACTCTACTGTATTTGCAAGAAATATAGAATGGAACTCTCCCCAATGCTCTCAAAAAGTTGGGTTCCCTAAAGGGTTCTTGTACCCATACTAGTGACAATGAGAGCATCCAATGCTTTTGACAAGTGTCCTTGGTTGCTTCCTAAAAAGTGCAGATATGTCTTGTGCATAAGTCAACACACCATCGTTTTGTCTTAAGCATCTAGTTTTTTCATCCTTTGAATTTGAGAAACCAATGATGTTTAGTAAAAATATCCCCAAATTGGAAGTGCTCTATTCTAATCATCAATGGGAAATTTGCCTGGTTTTCCTCGAATGTATCAAGGGCCTTTTTCCATTTGACTTGATTAATCGCAAAAGATGTAAAAGCTCTCAACTGAATATCTCCTACAAATGGTACTGGATTGAATAACTGACCAATTCTTAGGATATAATCATGCATGTATAATTCACATAGCAAATGCTAGTTAATATGATTGTTAGCTCTGAAAATCCTTAGCAACTACATGGGAACTTTTATGTTGTGATTTAACTCTTGGTGAGTACTTTCCAAATAGAAAAATAGATAATGTTCGTGAAGAAAAAGGGCATAAAAGTTAGTAGGGGGCCTACATTCCATTATTTGTTGCATTAAGGTGAACATCTCGTCCTTATCAGTTTTCAGCAATTGAACCTGTCCCTGCAACTCCTTGATCTTCTTGTGTAACTTTTCTTGTTGTTGTTGATCCTTTTCCATCTAAGTTGTATAATCGGAAACCACCCTTGTTGCATTCTCCCAAATATCTCTTATTTATTTCCAATGGGCCTCCGTGGGAATTGACCCACACTAGAAACTGAAAGTACTGACCTTCCATTTCTAGATTTCTTCCTCCAAAATAAACTCTTGGGCTTATTCAAGATAGAGGAGTGTCTTGGTTTGTGTAGATGTTGAGGTCACCTCCTTATCCTCCATCTGTACTACCACCAAAATTTTCCCACCGATTCTAAGGGTTGTGGCTGCTTGGCTAGTATTAATTTTTTGCTTTCCTTTTTCCTTTTTCTGCAACCGCATCACTCATTTCCTCAGTTTGGTAATTTCTATCTTTAACTAAATGTTTTCTTTGAATATTAGTCGGTACCGGAACTAAATGGGGGATTTCATTTTTGCAAGTTCTTCAACAAATTCTTTTTTTATCACAGTCTCTTCCATCTATCTCGAGACTGGTACTGGTCTTTGTGGAGTAGTATCAAGAAAGTCATCAACCAGTTCTTGTTTTATCACAACTTTCTCCATTTTTTTGGATGAAGGTACTCATGGAGTGGAATTGACACATTCTTCTACAAACTTTGGCACTACCAAAATCCCTTTTGTTTGTTCAGAAGATGGTACTAGTTCTTGTGGGATAGTATCAATGGAATTTTCTTCCTCCAATTTCTCTGAAGTCGATACTGGTTCTTACGGAGCATTATCGGCAACAACCTCTTCCTCCAATTCTTTTGAATTCAACACTGGTTCTTGTGGAGCCATGTCCACAAAAAATATTCTCCTATCTACTCAGAAGCTGATACTGGTTCTTATGGGGCACTATCAACAACAACCTCTTCTTCCATTTTCTCAGAAGTTGATACCGGTTCTTGTGGAGCAGTATCAATAACAACCTCTTCTTCCAATTACTTAGAAGCTGATATTGGTTCTTGTGGAGCAGTATCAACAACAACCCCTTCTTCTAATTTCTCAGAAGCTAATACTGGTTCTTGTGGAGTAGTATCAGTAACAACCCCTTCTTCCATTTGCTAAAAAGTTGATACTGGTTCTTGTGGAGAAGTATCAACAACAACCTCTTCTTCAATTTCCTATGACATTAATACTAGTTCTTATGGAGCAGTATCAATGACAACCTTTTGTTCCATTTTCTCTGGCATTGATACTAGTTCTTGTGGAGCAGTATCAATGACAACCTCTCCTTCCATTTTCTTTGACGTCAATACTGGTTCTTGTGGAGTAGTATCAATGATAATCTCTTCTTCCATTTTATCTTAGGTCGACACTGGTCCTTGTGGAACAGTATCGAAAGCAACCTCTTCTTCCACTTGTTCTAAGGCTAACACCGGTTCTTGTGAAACAACATTGACATCAACCCCTTCTTCCACTTGTTCTGACATCGACGCTGATTCTTGTGGAACAGTATCAACAACATCTCCTTCTTCTTCTACAATCACCCCTACAAACTTCAATTTGGGAGAAAATATTTCTACTATCACCATACAGGTAGGAGAACGGAATTTCCTCAATCCTCTCGACAAGGAGGCCATAAGTGGAGAACGAGGCTCAATAATTTTAGTTTCCATTTTTCCAATGTCCTCTGTTTCAGTCTCCTGAATTACACCCCCATTTCCAAAATCATCTTGTTTTTCTATCATTTATTCATCCCCTATTTCCTCTACCTCCTACGGTATTTGTTCCTTTACTTCCTCTTCAAGCAATTCCTCTTCTAGCGTTACAGGCATCATGGTTGCAACTTCTTCTTCCAATTGCTCAACCAATTTCTACCAAGTTACAGGTGCTTGTAACAAGGCGTGAATTACCAGTAATTTGACGATCCCATGATTTGTAAGGATGGCCAATGCCTGGCATGAACAGTGTGCAAACTAGGCCATCAATTGTATATTATTCAAAAGGAAGATCGAAATATTTATGGAATGCATCTTGAAAACTTGGAGATAGCCTAGGAGCTTAAAATAACATTTAAAGAGGATAGAAAAATGACCTTCACAAGTGATATATTTCCTTAATAAATATGCAACATCTACCTAAGGTTCTGGTAGCAATTTCTGGTCATAATCCTTCCCTTTCTACATCACGTTCTCCCCCACCTATAGGAATAGCTCTGGAAACTATGGCATGACTGTTCTTTTGATAAACTACTTATGTCTGCCCTATGGAAACTAGCTAACAACTGTAATAACTTCATCAGTCACTTGAATTTCCAGTCTACGGACCCTAGAGCAATTTCCTTCCAAATTTAGCACAAACTCAACTATCACCCCTTCATCAAACCCCTCTAACCTCTCGAAGTAAGTATGCCAACATGCATTTTGGAAGATTTGCCATACTTCAGGTTGATGCCGAACCTGCTATGTACTCTTCGGTTCATGTCTAATAGCTTTGTGTTGAGGAAAATTAATTACCTATCATTTAATTGTCAACTCGGGGGTTTCGTAAAACTTGCAAAGCATGCGTGCACTGTATATGCTAGAAATTAACTTCCAATTTATATCAATCTAACTAAGAAACCAAATAACGACAAACCAAATTCACCTATTCTAAATCAACAATCAATTCAAAAGAAATTATAGTAGAGTTTGTGGAATTGAAATCTTAATCTATCACACTTGCAGGAATTGAAATCTTGATCTACCACACTCGCAGGAATTGAAATTCACATCACTCTTTTAGAAATGAAATTGCATGAAATGAAATCTACTCTAAGGGATCATGTGTACATTATCAAATCGGGATCCTATGAAATGAATAATCAAAACCACATGATATGAAATGAAAGAAAAAAAAATCATTCTTAACCTCTAGATATGAAAGAAAATAAAAACAATCACTCTTAACCTCTCACATAGGAAAATATATGAAAGAAATAAATCTTAATGTATGAAAAACAATAAATCTTAATGTATGAAAAACAATAAATCTTAATGTATGAAAAATAAAAAATCTCACACATTATAGGTGGCTAATCCAAAAGCATGAGGGATGTAAAGTTGAGAGACTCCAAATACAAGCATAACCAAATCAAAGTGAACGTCACTCATGAACATGGTGCCAAATCCAAATTCTATATTCAAAACATGAGCATTTCCCCAACTTTACACATGCATCTAAAAGGAGAAGGCTCTCTTATTTATACAAAAACATAAGAAGATACCTCATTAATGGAGGTCCATTAGTCTCTCCCTAGATCCCTAGAAAAGCTCATAGAGTTATAACTCAAATAGGTAATGATGAGACACATATCCTCTTTGACCTTTATCCAAATCTTCTTCCATATCTTGAAGGGAATTCGAATTTGAGCATTGGAGGCCACATAAGGGTGCCTTGGAAGCTTCCAAATGACCTACACATGTCATGAAACTCAAGTCACTTTTAAGTATTAGCAAGTGTATGCCATTTTTCTAGGTTTTAACCATTTAATTCACTTATAATACTAGAAATCATTAACTTTTGGAAAACACAAATGGAACCCATATAATTATAAAAATGGAGGCTAATCAAAGATTATATGGTCATGGATTTGCGACATGTGAGTGAAATGCTGGCGATAAAGGTGAAAGTGGATGATATTTTGAATACATTTTGGAGACTCTACACTTTTCCATCCATTATTCCTGCCAGTTACTTTATAACAGCACTCGGAATAGCGACAAGTCGTTAAGGGGACAGATAGCCGATAAAATACCCAGTAATAGGAGTGATGGTAAGGGAAGTGAATCTGGGTGAGGTTTATGGTAAAATCAGTGGTAAACATGGAAATGATTATGGTAATTATTCCAATACATTGGAAATGACTACATTTTAATGCTGGTGTGGGTATTCGTACATAGTGCAATTTCCAATGAGCATGGGTATATGTGAAGGATAAGGGTAAGGACATCATCTGAGTGGGTAATGATTCCATATTAATGGTATGATTGGATGATTTAAATGAGGTACGATAATAATGACAAATGGTATCATTATTATTGAATATGATAATCTCTCCCCCAACTAAGTTATGACTATCCTCGTCCATGATTGGTCATCTCATTAAAGAAATATCAATTAAATTCACAGAGTCGTTTGGGACGTACCTGATGACTTACCTTAGATGAGTATCAACATCAGTGGAGTAACAACACTAGTAGAGTATCATCATTGGTGGAGTAACAACATCGGAAAGGGAAGGGCATTGTAAAAGGCAAAAGAGAGTTGCAAGTGGAGTAGCAACAAGGGAAAGGGAAGAGCATTGTATAACGGAAAAAGAGAGTTGTAAGTGGAGTAGCAACAAAGGAAAGGGAGGGAAAGGGAAGAGCACTTTGATAAGGGGAAAGGAGAGATGTGGGTGGAGTAGCATCAGACCTCAACTTTATTGTTATTATTATTATTATTATTATTATATATATGAGGTGCAAAGGAATAATTTTCTGCACAAATGATTTCAAAACCAGAATCATCATAAATTTGTCTAATAAAGGAATCCCTAGAGCTCAAATAGTGATACAACCAGAGGCGATGTTTGTTTGCAAGTAAAAGAGTGTTGGGCTTCCAATTTTTCATAATTTTGTTGATGAAACCATCCATTTTCGCATCATTCCATTCACCCATTGTCATCATTTTTAACCATATTTCTTCATAAACATACCAAATTCCCATATACATGTTTAAATGGTTTATTATTATTATTTCAATTATTTTTAATGAATTAAGAAGAGTTTTGCATGGTTTTACTAATGACAGCTTAGCAAGTTCAAGATTGCTGCAGTTTTGTTAAGTTTATGTAGCTATCTCCATGGTTGAGGTAGTAGTACCACTCTAGAAGGAAATCCGACACATGTACATTGTTTCTAGAGGCTCCAATATGTATTTGTATTGGTCAAATTCCACCCATCTCACACATGCGGACCTCTAGCAAAAGATCAAGGGAAAAACGTAGCAGTTTTGACTAGTCAAATTCAAACGCATTTTCTGAGCAAATGCAAGCGAATTTTGGAAAACACAAACATGGGTTTTGTTCAGAACGGTCCTAGGTAAGTTATCCATGAGCCATTTTCTCAAAATTGTTACCATTTGAGAGAATTGTGAAGTTATTTGGAGCCTTATTTTCCAAATTACATGGATATACGGTTTTTCATTTTTCATTTAATGCATAATCAACAAAAAGGCCTAAATGAGCTATTCTTTAGAAAATTAGTGGCATAGAGATAAGTTTGGTCAGATCTAGGCTAAACTTTGATCCAAAAAACTGAAATTTTATTTGATTTGATCTCATGACCAAAACTCAAGCAAGACAATTATGAGTTTGTAAATTGTCTCAAAATTCTATAAAGTACAGTCTTTTTGATGAGAGGGATGATCAAAGATGTTAAAGATGATAATAATTTGTAATTTTTGTTATTGATTGAAGGATAAAAACTCTATTTTTTCCATTTAATATAATTTTTTTAATATGGTGCAACTCTGAGTGAAATTGGTGATTTAAATCTCTTCTCTTGATCTAAGTTTTCAACACCTTGGAGTACTCAGGAGGGCCCCCTGGAGATCTGTGAGAATAGTATAGATTCTTTCCATTTCTTTCATATTCTCATGAATGGTTTGTTTTACATAGATTAATTTTTTATTCTTATCATAGATTAAAAACTCATGCTTCCCATAGATTAAATGTTTATGATTTCTTAGATTATAAATGTTCATGATTCCATAGATTAAAATTTGTAAGTTTTAGAACAAAATCTCCATGCTTTCATAGGAAAAAATCTCATGTTTTCTTAAATCAATAATATTTATTTTTATTTTTTTCTAGTTTAACATTAATTTCCTTTCCAAACACTTAGTACTTTCATATTTTATATTAAATAATCTAATGAAATTAATTTCCTTTTGAAGCTTCCAATTCATTTCAGTTTTTCAGAAATATTTAAAGCTAATCTCCAATCACATACGGTGTAGCGTACTTTGCAAGTTCACTTACCCGGATTGACATATAAATGCAAGTAATTTCACAGTCAATTAAATTACCCAACATTTTGGCATTGTTGCTGGGGAAGTGTATAGAGTTCTTTTCTTTTCATTAAAAAAAACAAAGAAACAAAAGCTTCAATCACCTACCACCCCCACTATATCACATGGTGCAGTAAGAGCCACACATTCACATCATGAATTTTTGTTTTTTCAGGTAGAAGAAGAGGTAAAAAAAGAGGTTGAAGAAATGGATGGAGATGATGACAATGAGGAAGATCCTTTTAAATTTCCCATTCAAGAGACTAATGTCAATGCTCATATGAAGAACATCCCTCCATCCGTACTTCCTAACTTTAAAGGTATGAGATCAGAAGACCCAGAAACTTTTCTTTTTGAATTTGAAATAATTTGTAGATATTATGGATACTGATTACACATTCAAAAATTGAATTTATTTTCGAAAACATTGAAGGAGAAAGATCTTATATGGTTCATGACTTTAGGAACAAATTCTATAAGGACATAAGATGATATGAAAAGAGTATTTTTGGAAAAATATAAAGATTATTACATACACCATGTCCTTAGAAATGAATTCTTTAAGATGAACCAAAAAGAGGATGGAAACCTAGAAGATTTAGTGGAGAGATTTACTTGTAATATCAAAATATATAAATTGCATAATTTAGGATCAGACACATTAAAAGCTCTCCTACTAAATGCTATAAGGGATGAACGGATTGATCTTGTTAACCTGATGGGAAAAGGAGATGTCTATCAATTTTCATTCGAAGAGATTTGCGAACTGTGCAAGAACATATCAAGAGGAAAATAAAAGTATGTAAGATCCCTTCAAGATCCATTCATGGCAAGAGTAAGTAAATCGACATCAGGATTGGTAAGTCAAACTGAATTTAATTTTTTTTTAGATATTATTGGTAATTTAAATGAACAAATTGATATGCTAAGAATGCAAAACAAGCAAAATGTTGAAAATGTTGCTTCATTTATATTTTTCCCTAAATGTAGAAAGAAACATGATTTTCATGAATGTCCACTTGATAACATTAAAATTTGTGAAACCTGTGCAAGATCACATACTACCAAATATTTTCCATCATTACCAAGGTTAAAGGCAGTTTACCAAGGAGGAAATCAAACACTGGAACAATCATATTATGTAGCTCCAAGAAGACCATGGAAAAGTCATCAATCTAGTATGACGCAAGATCATAATTCACATTATGCACAACAATCACAAAGTAATTGGCAAACATCCTTGCCTTGGCAGCCTTGGCAACCTTGGCCATCTCAATCCCAATCTCAAAACCAATCTTGGCAATAAGGTTGACAAGGGCCTTACAGAGGAAATCCACCATATCATCAATCTTTCCCTCATTATCCTCAATATCAATATCAATGTTATACATACCATTCCCCTCTACCACAACATCAGCTTCAGCCTCAGTTGACCTCAATTCAACCTTTCCTATTACCACCCACACAAATACTCCAAATATCTATTCCCACTCAACTCCCTGCACAACCATTTCGAATCCCCAACAATAAAACACCTCAATCCACTTACAATTTTGAGGTATTGCAAAATGATTCTCTATCTGCCATTGAATAACAATAACTAGGAGAAGAAGAAGAAGATAAGGTCCAAGAATCATGGATGCCTGTCGATAAAGAGCAGTTGTTGGAACCTAAGATTGAAAAGTTTTATGCATTCCTATCACCAGATTCTATGAATGGAGATCACATCTCGGAAGACTTGCATGACATGACAGGAAACCAAGGAAGATAAGATTACATTGAATCTTGGTTCAAGACAGTCATTGGATCTAATTATTCCATTCTTCAGTATCCTCTGACATCATCTCAATCAAGGCAGTTGGTCTCTCATATATTGGTACATATCAAAGAATATATTTCAAACCTATATATGAGTTTATCTATCATCTTGTTACGCACATGATTACATTGGAAGTATTCATATACTTGAACGAGATTTCTTTTTCTAGTAGAGTAGGACATATAAAAAAATAAAAAATAAAATAAAAAAGTAAAGAGAAAAATAAGTCATATTATGAAAACCATCTTACTAGCGCAATTGGACAGGCAACTAGCAAGAAGCGTTCACAATAAGTTCTGAAATTTTATGATGGTTTCAATCTTTTATTGTGGTTATTCAAATCAGTTCTATGCTCGAGTTGGCTGATGTGGGATTACTTAAGGCCCACCTTCCAACAGATCTTGTCCCAACGACCTCAACACCTTATCTGGGATCAATCTCAGATATTATTTCAAGTGCCTTGGAACTTGCATACATCAATGGCAAGACTCCTCATTGAGAACAATGGGAATAAAATAATGTCTCTTGATTGTCATATCTTGCAGGTGACTCAAATTCAACACATTCATTCCTCCCTTTCAAGTTGCACTCAAGTACCTTGACACTTATTTACATTATCGGTGAGTTATCTCGCATTGGTTAACAATTTTCATCAATGATCGGTAATCCAATGATTTCTTTCCATGCTTGACTTCGGCACATTCATTCGCATGGTAAGAATTGTACCATGAATTTTGGCTTTGGATGAAGACTATATGGTTTTATGGAATCAACAACAACTTGTAGTAGTATATTTTATTGGTTTCTTGTAGCAGCATGTTCATCTTGTTTTCATTCAACAACAACATGATGGCACCATTACACTGCTTTTTCATTCATTTCATTTTCAAGAAAAACAATAAAATTGGGTCTATTTGAGTCAATACGCATTATGTTTCAAGGTTTCTACTTCAGCATGCAGTACACAATCCAAATCAAAAATTCAAACTTGAAGAAAAAATCTTTCTGTAAGAATTGACATTTTCTGCAACAACTATGGAAAGTTGCAGTTTCTGCAGCTATTGCTGTAACAACCTATTTTTTTTTGTTGTGCGATTTTTTTTGTAGGTAAAAAAAACTTTTTGAAGTAAGCACATACCTTAAAGCTTCAGTGACTGAAAAAAAAAAAAAAAAAAAAAAAAAAAAAAAAAAAAAAAAAAAAAACCCTTACTCTTTTCTAAAATCTACTAACCTTTTAAACTAGCTCACTTGGTCCAAAGTTACTTTATGAGAATAAAGGTCTTGGGTTCAAGTCTTCATTTTTGTTGAGTTACTTTTTCAAAAGCACATGTAAGTTATGTTTTAAGGTTACTTTATGTAAAAGTGTTCTCACCCATTATGAAAAGTGAGTCACTTATAATTCTAAAGTTTCTTTATCTTTTATTTAAGTTACAATTTAGTGAGTAGCTCATAAAGTACTATTGTAAAAGTGACTTTCACTTATTTATAAAAGGGGGTCACATAATTTTTTTTTAAAGTGAGCTAATTAGATTAAGTTTGGAAATGGGTGGGATTTTTTTTAAATATAACATTATCATTCATTTCCACACATTCACGCATTTCGTCGGCATCTTCAAAAACTTTTCTTCAAAAATCCATAACTTCTTCATCCGGAAGTCGTTTTCAAAGTAGTTTTTTTTTTAATCAGCGTAATTTTTCAAGATATTTCCATTGGAACACTTAGTTTCGGCATCTACAACTTCAGTTTCTATTAAAATGGAAAGTCCATTCTAAGTTATTCTTGATAGCAACAACTACTTCCAATGGTGGTCTTACATTGTGAATTTACTTAGAAGTAAAGGTCTTTACAGAATAGCCTCATGCCAAGAAACTAAACCTAAAGATGAATATAAGGTAGCCAAATGGGAAAATAGGAAAAATCAAGCATGTGGGTTGATAGGGATGTCTATTTCTTCAGACCTTAGATTCCATATCGCAGAACTTGATACCCCTAATGAAGCAATGAAACAGATCACTAAAGTTTTTGGAATTAAAATGAAATTAGAGCCCATCAACTCGAAAATGAGTTGTTTATGTTGGACCCCAATAATTTTTCTTCCATTGAAGATATTTTGTCCAAGTTCAAGACCCTTAGACTTCTCTTGGAAGGTGTTAAGGTTAAGAAAGATGATAGTAGCCTTATCTATTCCATTCTTACTAAGTTGGGACCAGCCTGCTCTGTGTTTGTTTCCACTTTCCATTCTACTAGAGAAGCCTTTATTTCTCAAGAACAAGACTATAAGTCCCCTTCTTTTGATGCCCTTTGTGATTCTTTAATAAGAGAACAAGAAAAACTCTTACATCTTGGTCTTCTTAATCTTGGAAACTCTTCTAAGAAAGCCTTAGCCGCCCAACATCAACCAAATTCAAAGAATCCTAACAAGCAATATTCTAAAAGGAATGGACCTAAACCAAACAAGGGTCCTAAGCAATTCCAGTCTTAAAATGAAAAATCATTTCAACAAAATGATAAGGAAAATAAAAGCAAAGGGAAGAAGACTGATAGACATTGCAATTTTTGTAATCGAGATGGCCACTTCGAATCCAAATGCTTTAAGAAGATGAAAGCCTTGGAAGCAGCAATGAAGAAGCATAACATCCATTTGGAGCACTCTTCAACTTCAACTTCATCTTCAGGAATAGCACTTTCTGCATGTCGTTGTCAATCATCTCGGTCTGGTTATGCACTAAATATATCTTCTTCTTCTCATTCTCGTGAGTGGCTCATTGATTCTGGAGCTTCTTATCACATGGCCAAAAACAAAGCCATGTTTTCTTCTTTAAATGATTGTAACACCAAAAATATATATGTTGGTGATGATAGATCTCTTAGTGTTGTAGGGACTGGAACTGTTCATCTAGACAATGGTCAATTTAATGATGTATTATGTGTTCCAACCTTATCCTGCAACCTTCTATCTGTATATCAAATAACTCATTCAGGTGAAGGTAAAATCATTGAATTTTCACCTCACGATGTTGTAATTAAGGACCTAAGAGATCCTAGAAAGATTTTAGCTACTGGAATTGTTGATGATTCTACAAGGTTGTATAAGTTTAACAACTTTAGGTAATCCACACTTCCCTCGGCATTTTTTGCTCATAATGATGAAGTGAGCAAACTTTGTCATGCGCGATTTGGTCACTTAAACTATTGCTCCCTTCAAAATCTCTGTAAATAAAATATGGTGACAGGTCTTCTTATGGTATCTTGCAGAGATAGTGTTTGTTCCAGATGTGTACTCAAAAAACATCATCGGGATAGTTTTCAAAAACGTGCCTCTTAGCATGCCTCAACCCCTTTACAACTTGTGCTTGGTGATTTATGTGGTCCACTTCTAGTTGTTTCATTCTCTGGCTACAAATATTTCTTAACTTTCATTGATGATTTCTCCAGACACACTTGGGTATACTTCTTAAAACTCAAGAGTGAAGTATTTAACATGTTCTTCGCCTTTAAGGCCTTTGTTGAGAAATAATCTAGACATCAAATTCTTAAGTTAAGATCTGATAATGGAGGAGAATATTTTAACAACAAATTCATCAACTTTTGCACTGAGCATGGAATTCAAATGTAGCATACTGTTCCATATACTCCACAACAAAATGGTGTAGTTGAAAGGAAGAATCACACCTTAAAGGAAATGGTTAATTGTATGCCTCAATCTAAAGGACTTAGTCTTAAATTTTGGGCAAAAGCAATTAACTGTGCTAATTACAGAGTAAATCACACTCCTACTAAGGTTTTAAAGAATATCCCTCTAGAACAAGCATGGAGCTCAATTAAACCAGATGTAAGTCATTATCATGTTTTTGGAAGTGAAGCATGGGCCCATATTCCTGATGAGAAACATAAAGCCTCAGAACCTAAGAGTGAAAAATGTATTTTTGTTGGATATTCTGAAGATGTCAAAGGATATAGACTTATTCCACTTAAGTCCAAAAATGTTATCATTAGAAGAGATGTAAAGTTTGATGAAAATATATCGGCCTACGAGCCTAGTTCGGCGGATGTGCCACCTCTCTCTATCCCTTCTACTTATGAAAATATTTCTTCTTCAGATGATCACGTCAAGGATGACAATCATCCCCCACCTTCTCAGGATCCTCGATCAGCTCCTAAGCTTCCAAAACGGATCTGTTCTACTCGGGATGCAGCAGGTGCTCTTGCAAGTGATCCTACAGATCAGCAACATACACATTCTCATATCGATAGAGCCTCTTCTTTACTGGCTCAAGCTTTAGCGAATTATGATCCTGACACCTTTGCAGAAGCTTCAGGCCATCCAAATTGGGATGCAACTATGAATGAAGAATATCGTTCATTATTGGAAAATGATACATGGGATCTTGTTCCTCTTCCAAAGGGATGAGAACTTGTTAGATGCAAATGGGTTTATAGAACCAAGGATGGGGTTTATAGAACCAAGGATGGACCAGATGGAAAAGCTGATAAACATAAAGCTCGTCTTGTTGCTAAGGGTTTTTCACAAGTTGAAGGCATTGACTATACTGAAACCTTCTCCCCTGTTGCCAAAATGAATTCTATCTGCCTTGTTATTTCCCTTTCTAGCTCTTTCAAATGGGAATTCCATTAGATGGATGTTAAATCTTCCTTCTTGCATGGGGACTTGGATGAAGAAATATATATGGAACAACCTCCTGGATTTATACAAACAAAATCCAGCCTTGTATGTCAGCCTAAGAAATCCTTTACAGTCTCAAGCAAGCCCTGTTGTGGAGGTAAATCCCCTCTGCAGACATAGGCGATCCCACTAGCCCCACAGGGGTCTAGCAACAATCATACACGCTGCATGCAAGTTCCTAATTGCACAA
>APFE031515755.1:0-45163 GCA_000404065.3 Pinus taeda
TGAGGGTCATTATGAATTTTTGGTCATGCCTTTTGGCCTTACCAATGCACCTTCAACATTTCAGGTTTGATGAATTCAATTTTCAAACCATTCCTTAGAAAATTTGTGTTAGTATTTTTTGATGATATACTAATCTACAACAAGTCTTGGAAGGATCATGTTGAACATGTTGACAGGGTGCTACAACTATTCGAGGAGAAACAATTATATGCAAAAAGATCCAAATGTTTCTTTGGAGTCCAGGAGGTGGAATATTTGGGTCATATTGTATCTCATGAAGGAGTTAGGGTAGACCCTAGCAAAATTAAAGCCATTAAGGAATGGAAAATCCCCACATCCATAAAGCATCTGCGAGGATTTCTCGGGTTGACAGGGTATTATTGCAAGTTTGTTAAGAATTATGGGAGATAGCAGCACCTCTAACAACATTATTGAAGAAAGATGCATTTTCATGGACTCCGGAAGCAACAAAGGCCTTTGAACATCTTAAAGAGGCAATGTGCCAAGCACCGGTCCTAGCTACACCAGACTTCACAAAAACCTTTATTGTGGAATGTGATGCTTCAGGAAATGGAATTGGTGTTGTTTTAATGCAAGATGAAAGACCCATTGCTTTTGAAAGTCGTCCAATCAAGAGAAAGTTTTTACACAAAGCTATTTATGAGAAGGAAATGTTGGCAATACTCCAAGCACTTAAGAAATGGTGACCCTACCTAATGGGAAGACACTTCAAGGTAAAAACAGATCATGATATCCTTAAATACTTTTTAGAACAAATATTATCCTCTGAAGAGAAACAAAAGTGGGTCACAACGATGTTGGGTTATGACTTTGAAATCATCTAGGAAAAAGGGAAGCAAAATGTGGTGGAAGATGCACTCTCAAGAAAGGATGAGGATGTGGAAGCATTGTTGTGTGCCATTTCTATTATCCAACTAGATTGGATAAACGAAGCAAGGGAGGAATGGAAGAATGATGAATAAGTGTGGGTAGTTATTCGAAAGTTACAACAAGATTCCAGTACATCTGATACATTTAGCAGGCAAAATGATTTGTTATGGTACAAAGATCGCTTATACCTCTCTAAGAATTCCCAGCTAAAACAAAATATTCTTATGGAATTGCACACTTCTCCCTTAGGAGGGCACTCAGGATTTTTAAAAACTTACCACAGGGTTAAGAAAGAAATTTTTTGGGATGGCCCTAAAAAGATATTCAAAAGTTTGTGGCAGAATGTTTGGTTTGGCAACAAAATAAAGTTGAAACAATTAAGACACGAGGTCTATTACAACCCTTATCCATTCCAAGCCAACGTTGGGAGGAGGTTTCAATGGATTTTATCACAAGTTTACCCAAGTCTGAGGGAAAGAGTGTCATCATGGTGGTAGTTGAGAGACTTACCAAGTATGCACATTTTTGTGCATTATTACATCCATTTAAGGCCAGTACAGTTTCTACTGCATTTATGGAAACAATTCAAACGCTACATGGAAACCCAAAGATTATAGTAAGTGATAGAGATCCCATTTTCACTGGAAATTTTTGGACATAATTATTTTCTTGTCTTAGTACTCAGTTAGCTCATAGCTCATCTTATCATCCTTAATCTGATGGGAAAACTGAGATAGTAAACAAATGTTGGGAAGGATATCTTCGTTGCTTTGTATCTAATAAACAGACACAATGGGTCAAATGGTTGCCTCTGGCTGAATGGTGGTATAACACTTCCTTCCATACAACAACAAAAAATGACCCCATTTATGGCACTTTATGGATATCAGCCACCATCCATCACATCATATTTAAGAGAAAATTCTAAGGTTCAAGTAGTGGAACATCACATCGAACATCAACAACAAGTCCTCCAACTCATAATACTAGTGATTACCCCATTACTATTGTAGTTGTATCCCTTATTGTTCCCCTATTATCCCCATATTGTTATTACTGTGCCCCATATAATCCATCTATTGTTATTTTTGTGGATTTATATTATTATTGTTACGTCGACTGGGTTATATTGTGACTCCTTAGACTCCTATATATATAGAAAGGATTTTTTTTCATTTGAATCATCGAAGAATTGTTCACTTATGTAATGTAAAGGAGGTTGCCCCCTTGAAGAGGCTGAATTCTAAGGCGTTGATCTATCCATTCTATCTTTTTTTGAGCTGGTTTCATAATAGAGCCTCACTCTATTTATACTTTCCCTTGGCCCATGATCCCACTGCAGGCCAACTCTATTACAATATTTTCGGGTGGACTACCCTTTGACTCAACTTCCTATAGCTCACGCTCTGCGCTTTCTGTGGAGTCTTTTACCCTAATATTACCCAAAATTCTGGGCTTCGCGCCCCATACTCGTTCTGCGGGGCTTTCGCTACCCAACACTGTGTAATAGATGCCCCCTAAAGCATGAAGGCCGAGAGAGTGGGAGGGGTGAAATGCTTTACAAACACATAACTAAAACAAAACACCATCGTGAAAAACCTGCAAACGCAACTACAACTGATATCTCTGATACATAAGTACATAGTGAAAGTAAATACATGTGCATAAGGCATGGGTGCAACCATCCAGAAGATAAACATAAATGATCTGTGGTATTGAAGTAGCCATGCAATCAAAAGGACCATATAAAAGGCTCGGGTATGGTCACAGCCATCCAATCAAAAGAGTCATGTATAAAATCATGAACCAATCCGCGCAACCTGGACTTACGTAATTTAAGCCAAAGGTCTTGAATTCCAACCTGATCAAGGTACAAATTCTAATATGCAAATAGATGTCCTGAAGTCAAGCATACTAGAAAATTGCTTGATTACCGGTCAATGATGTAAACCGTTGAGAAGCGCGAGAGAGATCACCAGGAATTTCAATGGTTCTCAAGGTACTTCTAGTACAATCCATGAAGTGTGAAGAATGATCTAAAGTCGAACACCCATGAAATCACCCAATTGAAGGCCAATAATGAAATCCCGTCGTTGAATGCGAAGAACTTGCCATTAAAGCATGCAAGCTCCAAGGTGCCAAAAAGGAGTCTCTAGATCAACTTCTTGGATAATCAGCTGAAGTCAACAGGAAGTGATCAGTCGAAAGAGGGCTATAATGTTTCCCACATCATCGATGTGAGACAAAGGAACAAGATGAATGCGAATGAGACAGAGAATCTGAGGAAGGTGTGTAAGGATACAAACTGCAGAAGGATTAAGCTCTTGAACATATCGGTGACACAACTACAGAGTTTGGCAGCATTTTGGTACCAAGGGATCAAAGGTCATAATGATGCAGCAAGGATCAGATGGAATGAGGCAAAATGGATAACCCAAAACCTGGAAGGCCAACAATGAAGTGAGGATATCCCAACCCAACACGAAGCAGAAAGAGTGTCAATGTTCAAGAGCGACAAGTTGTCATAATAATTAATACAACAGATGGAATACTTCCAAAGTTTCCCCCACCATTTCTGGCGAGTACCCCAATTATTTTTGAAACACAAGCGTGAAGGGGATAGCATATGCTTGTAATATAAGTTTGTCCTTCGGACAAATCCAACCTAGTAAATTTTAACGAGTGCTAGGAAGGAGAAGCTCGGTCTCGTCATGATGACAAGTCCAATTTCGTCAAGGTTTAACGAGTCTGACATAGGTAAAACTTGGAGTCTTTTTCATATTTAGAGAGTTTGAAAAAGACATGGAAAATAAAACTCCAAAGGTCCCTTTTCATAAATTTGTCCCTCGAATCTAAAAAGGTAGAAAACAATACCCAAGGGAACCTATTAACCATGATAGATCAACATATACCTTTTTCGTAGGTAATCTATCCCAGTCCATAAAAGGGGTAAACTTATACTGGGTAGATGACGCTTTGCATCCTTTAACAAGTTCAAAGTGACAAGATCTCAGAAATCTTTTCATGTTTCGAGAGTCAGAAAAGAGCTTAAAGATAACTCCAATAGTGAATTTTTCGTGTTTTTACTAAGTCCGAAAAAGTATAAAATACAACTCATAAATCATCATCACCAGAGTATTTGGAACCTATCGCTACACAAAAAGCAAGCTTCAGATCTATTTTTGACAAAAATAAGCATAAAATATTTAAACATAGTCCTAAAACCCTATTTTTCCCAAAAAAAGTTCTATAAAAGGGCCAATTGGTAAAAAAAAAATTACTTTTCACTTTTACCTTGGAGTGAAGAAATTTTACCCTTGTACACTTGCGATTTTTGGAGATTGATTGGAGGAGATCCAGGAGCTCATTTGTAAATCCGTGTGTTCTAGGTAGGTACCACATCTTTGTCCTACATTTTTAGATAAGATGTATCTTGTTTTTTATGATTTTAGTCGTGATTTAGAGGAATTTTTTGATGGAAATTTCCACGGCGGCCGTCGCGGGTTCCCAGCTCAGGACTGCGAAGAGCCGGAATTTCCAATGGCGGGAAAATAAGCTTGTCGCGACTGTACACAAAAGGGTCATGAAGAGCTCAAATTTTTCGAATCACGAATTCCAGATCGTCGCACCTATTTTAGAAACAGACACGATGAGCGCCGAGAACAAAAATTCTTCATAGTTTAAGAAAATTCAAGGGGTTTTAAACACAATCATGGCACTTACAATTAAATATTTGTGTTTTTACATGAATAAATCATGGTAATCGAATGGAAAGAGTGAGAACATAGAAATGATGATGAGTTAGCCTTGGGAGATCCAAATTGCCTAAATGTGCTAAGGAATTGCAGGCTCCTAAAGTTCTTTATGATGCCATGCCTAAGAGCACAACCTGATCTACTCTAATACCTCGTTGGAGCATGGGATCCAAACGAAGAGAGGTTCAACATCTGTGGACAGGAGCTAGAGATCAATGCCACCAATATCTACTTCCTGACAGGACTATCATGGAGAGGAGAAAGACCTTGAATGACAGGGACTCACATCACAGGAGAGACCATGGACATGCTCATTGGAAGAATGTGTCCTGAGGCTCAAAAATCAGACAAAGGAGGCAAGCTAAATATTGCAACAGTAACTGACCTGTCACTACAAGTCCTCCTATCCACCATTACCAGGGTGGCTAGTTCTTAGGCCCCGCATGGGGCCACCAAGACCCAACTTCAGTTGGTAGCAGATTGCTTAAACCCCACCATATTCAACTGCACAGAGGTGGTATTGGACAACCTCAAAAGGAAACTAACAAAATGCAGACAAGGAGATACCAAACAATTCGAATATGGTTTGATCCTCACACCGTTCATCCTATAATGGCTCCCTATTTTGTCAAATACAGGAAGTGGTCTTGGCTAGGTCACTACCATGGGAGCCATGGATTACCCACTGGGCTATGTTGATGCCTCGAGGAGGCGATGATCAACACATGTCATGGAGACCGAAGTTCTTCGAGTGGTTATATCACCAACTCGTTGTGGTGGAGGACTAGCCATATGCCGAGACCAACTTCAGAGGTGATCCAGACCTATAACTCCCTCCTGGGGAATGCTGGGATGAGAGAGGTAACAAACTTATTTTTTATTTTTAAAGAGTTTTTGTAAAATTTTTATGTTTTATATATGTTCTAATCATTACTTTTCAATCTTGCAGATGTTGGACCTGAAAGACCTGTATGCATGTCTCCCATCACTTGGAGATTCGAGAGCGAGTTCGAGATGCCCCCTCCTAGCGGAGACGTGGAGGATGAGATCGCCCGTGACCTGGAGGGCTTGATAGAGGGGATTCTGGATTTTGTAGGATTCGAGGATGTCCCTTGGTAGTATCAATGACACATAGTAAGGGTGTCGAATGGGATCCACCGACTACTGAGACGTGTTGTCTGAGAAGTGGTGTGCTATAGAGAGCATCACACAGATTAGACCCCTAGGTTTATTTTCTACAATATTGAGAGACATGTTGTCTAATGATGTAATCTGACAACATATTTTTTGGGCACTACGATGTGCAACACATGATATATATACATACCTATGTTCTGCTTTATCAACTTATTATGTCTCAATGTTTACTTTTACAAATTTCACAAATGTTTATCTAACACATGATTTGCCAATTCATCTGTTAATGTATTCAGTCTTCTAGGAATATGTTGATATGTAATGTAATAAAAATTCCTTTCCAGTAAAAAATCACGTAAATACAACCTTAAAATCTGAAGGTTTCTGACGGAATAACTCCCGTTGAGGTGAAGAACAACAAGTTGTGAATCTATATTTATGATCATGGCGCGAATATTGAGGGCAAAAGCCTCAGTCAATAGCTCAATAACTGCACTATATTCAGTGACATTGTTCGTAGCACATCCTAGACAAACACCTTGAAGATCTACCAACTCACCCCCTAGGCTATAGATAACCCATGCAGCGAAGGAAATATTCCAAGTACTGCGACAGGCACCATCAGTGAAACTGACATAAGGTGTAGTAGACATCCGCATAAGAAGCAAAAGGACACAATAAGTGAAGAACACTTACACACCAAGCCAAACATGTACAAAAATGAAAACACACTTATGTACACAGAAATGCATGAGAGACTCATGCATAATACTTCTTGAGATAAAGCCCATTTCGGGGCTTATCTAAAGGATTGCCTTCATAATCAATCATCTCATAGGCACCTTTTTGCAAAACACATTTTACAATGTAGGGCCCATGCCACAAAGGTTCGAATTTGCCTGCCCCCAGCTTATCATGAGCTTGATCATACAACAAGACTAAATTCCCTTCAATGAAGGAATGTGGGTTGACTGTCTGATCGAAGTGAGCTTTCACTTGAATTTTTGTGCCTCAATGACCAATGAAGCAAGTCGACGAGTCTCATTAAAGGAGATTCTCCTCCACCAGAGTGGTATTCAGCAGTAATTCGATAACTAATTTAAAAGAAGGAATTTCACATTCAATCGGAAGGGTAGCTTCCAGACCATAAACAAGCTGAAATGGTGTAAATCTAGTAGCATCTTTAACGAGTTTTAGTAGGCCCATAAAGCTGAAAATAACATCAAATGCCAATGGGACTTATGCATTCCAATGGTACACTAAAGCATGGTAACCAACACTTTGTTCACTGCTTCAACTTGGCCATTGGACGGGGGGTAATATGGCGTCGAACTATCGTGAAGCAAGCCCAACTGAGTTGTCAACTCAGCCATCATGTAATTATGAAAATGAAAGCCATGATCTGTGAAAATGGCCTGAGGGACTCCGAACTTGAAAATCACATGATTGAATAGAAATTGAGGAGTTGTATTACCGTCATTAGTCAATGTAGGCATTGCTCCGGCCCATTTCGTAAAGTAATCAACGGCGACGATGATATACCCATGCCCCCCAGCCGAGCGAGGGTTACAAGTCATAAAATCAATGCCCCACTTTACAAAAGGACCAACGGTAATGATAGGATGTAAGAGAGAAGACGGCACACACATCTTGCGCTGGTAAATTTAACACGCATGACATGAACGGATGGCAAGAATGAAATCCTTGAAAATAGACGACCAAAAATAACTAGCACAGAGAATTTTATGAGCAGTAGCATAACCAGACATATGACTGCGGTAGGTGCCAAAGAGATAGTCATTTAAGACTTTCTCAGCTTCCTCGAGAGTTAGATAGCAGCAGAGAATAAAATCAGCTTCGACACTGTATAACATGTCTCCAATAATACGATATGGCTGAGAATGATGGTAGATGCGTCTCTGAGCATCCTTAGACAAGTCAGAGCGAAATGAAGACGTCTTGAGGTAAAAAATGATTTCACCGTACCAAGGATCGAGGGTACTAATCAAGAAGAGTGTATCGTCTAGAATGCGGTCCTCTATCCGAGAGGGAGCGGAAGCAGATGGTAAGGAACAAATCAACTCAGTGAAAACCAGTGACTTCTTAGATTTGGCATTAGTGAACTCCAAATCAAACTCCTAGAGGATAATGATCCACTTGGAGTATTTCCCCCCCAGCAATTGACGTGACAGAATATATGTCATTAGGTTGCAATCAGAAATCACAATCGTTCACAACAAAATGTAATGACGAAAATGTTGAACATCCTGAACAGCTGTGAAGGCCAACTTCTCGACATAAGCATAGTGAGTCTCAGTGTCAAGAAGGTTGCGGCTAGGATAATATATGACATGCTCGGAACCATCATCAACGTCTTGTACCAGAACCATGCCAATGGTACTATCAGAAGTAGCTAGATAAAGTGAGTAATCATGGTGATAATTAGGTGTATGCAACAATGGAGCAGAAACAAGAAGGGTCTTGAGTTGCTCAAATGATTTTTGGAAAATTTCATCCCAAATGTATGGAATGTCATGCTTAAGAAGACGTGTATAACCTTTAGCGACCTCAGCATAGTTAGAGATGAAACAAAGCAAGAAATTAGCCTTCCCTTGCAAACTCTGCAATTTATGCAAAGTAGCAAGAGGCAAGAGATTCAAAATAGCTTCGACCTTGAGTGGATCGAGATGAATAGCCTCCTTAGAAATGACAAACCCAAGGAGTATGTCGGACTCAACGTAGAAGACACATTTGTGCGGATTGAGACGAATGTTATAATGTCTACAACAAAGAAAAATCTGACGGAGGTGGGTTGTATGGTCTATGCGTTTAGCTGAATGAGCATGAAGATCATCCAGATAAGGTTGAACAATGTTTAGAATGTCGCACCAGCATTCTTTAGACCAAAAGGGAGCTTTTTATAAGCAAAAGTACCCCACGGACAGATAAAGGCAGTCTTGTGTTGATCAGCAGGTAAAATATTGATCTGGTTATAGCCAGAGAAGCCGTCCATAAAAGAGAACATCTCACTCCTAGCATAGTCATCAATAATCTGGTCAATAAAGGGAGTGGGGTAGTTATCTTTTGGACATGCACGATTGATATCATGATAATCAACACAAACTTGAAAAGTGCCCTGCTTTTTAGTCACAGGGACAATGTTAGAGACCCAATCTGTCAATGGAATAGGATAAATGAACCCCTCCTTGAGAAGTTTTTCAACCTTTCCCTTAATGGCAGTCGCCTTTCTTGGGTGCACCGGACAGAAACATTGCTGAACTCGTTTCGCATAAGGATACATAGGTATCTCATGCACCACAATACTCGGATCTATACCGGGCATCGCTTCATATGACCAAGCGAACATGTCGCGAAATTCTCAGAAGAGACTAGTGTAAATCTTGATCTCCTCGGGAGAACAAGTTACTCCAATATAAATATTTTTGACAACCCCTGGTTTAACAGAGATGTTGATAGGCATGGTTTACGTGATATTTCCCATATTCCCTTCAGAAAAAACCTCATGAGATAAGATGGGCGACTAAAGCAGTTGAGAAGGAACATGGGAAGCAAAACTATTGAGACAGGCAGTCACTGCTCCAAAGCTAGGAAGAAACGAGGAACGATGATGACTATTGGCCCAAGAGGATCCTCAAAAGACAAAGTTTCAAGAATAATCTCATCAAAAATAAATGTTTCACACAAAGGATCAAGAGAAGCAACATTTCCAAGGCAAGGGGATTGCACATACGTGTCAAGAGATCTACTCGAAGGAGTAGAGTCAGAAGAAGAAGCCGAAGCCAATACGATTTCAACGTAGTTAAGCTCAACATGGCTTAACAGCATAACATCACCCCAATAATCTACCTAATTGAGGGGAGAATCACCCAAGGATCAGGGTTAACATAGATCATATTGACGAAGGCAACATTAGGAGGTGAGAGCAGAAAAACACCCATGAGGGCAGGAGCTTTAAAAAGCCCAGCACCCACACTCTCATAAGGAATACTGGTATGCTCCACATATGGAACATTTCCTTCTGAGCAAGAGGAAGCAAAGAAGGACAACTGATTGACCGTGATAATTTTCCCCTGATGAGGAAAACATAGTACGTGTAACAGTGAAGAAGAAACAGCATGCATAGCATACGTCCAACTTCGACCCAGTAGAAGGTTGTAATTCAGACTGGTGTCGACAACCTCTACTTTGACGTTGACCATCTTCCCTTCCAAGGTGAGAGGCAAGCTCGAGAGAATACCAAATAGATGAGAATCTCTTCCATCAAATGCCTCAATGGTATTCGGAGATTGACTCAAAGATGGAGAACCAATGGCTTTCCAACAAGAAACAGACATGATGCAAGTCGAGGCTCCTTCATCGATAATAGTACGATGAATAGTCTTTGAGTTAATAACAACCTAGATGAGAAAAGTGATCTAATGAGGCAAACGCGACACATGATTTTCAAGATCGAAAGTAATCAACTCAGAATCAGCTAGATCAATTCCACCGATGGCGGATAGTAATGACTTCCGTTGGAGAGGACAACTCTGGAGAACCTCCAATGCAGACATAGCCGAAGGAGCTTGGGCTAGATCTTCGACAATACTATAGTGTTGTGCGGCACGAGCATTGGGATTATAAGGCAATTTCTAGAGAACTCCTTTAGCAGGAAGTCGAATGACAGACTCATTACTAGGCCTTTCAATATGAAGAGGTCCAGAACTAGACGAGGGAACACTAGAAGGAACTTCAAGTTCTTTCCTGGCCAGCGGAGCATAATCTGAGTGGACACATGAATAGGAATAGTCCCAGCCATAAAGACCTAGTAACCAGATGAGGAAGAGGATTGAGGCTGGTCCACCATTTGAGTTTGTTGGGAAGGAAAAGGTTCTTTAAGCACAGCAGGAATCCCTGAAGTCCCCTTAAGCAAACGACTTACCTCTTACCGTCGAGGACAATCCTTAGTGAAGTGATCCTCATCACAGATAAGACAATGATACTTAGGCTTGCGTTTAGAACCATCATCAGTAGGAGTCTTAGAAGGTTCTTGATTTGGCGTGTCATACTTATTTTTACCTTTCCCTTTCTTCTTACCCTTCGAAGTTTTCTCTGCTATGGTGGACTGGACGACGTTCACTTCTGAGGTTTTCCTAGAATTGGATGGAGACTGAGAAGCAGCTTCAGTAGGAGCAATGGATTTCTGCTTCGCATGATTGATGGAAGACTTTTGATAAGGCTAAGCGACAGAACCAATAACACCATCAACAGAAGGTGTCGGTAGAGCTTTATAAGTTCCAGGTCGCGGAGCATTTGGCAAGACATCATAATGCGTGCCAAATTGGGAATATACCAAATCAAGATATTGAGCACGCGCGATGGCTTCTCCTAAATAATGCATGCCCCCATAGCAATATCACTGGCTATTGGACCGACAAAAGAGGTAGTGAACCAATCAGTCAATAGCTGATCAGGAATCCAAAACTTGATCAAACAGTGACGCCTTCTCCACTCATGAATATGATTAGAGATGTGGGTAGTCGTGTCCTGTTTCAAAGAGGTAAGAAGATGTGTTCATGTTTCGTAGCGAATCAGTAACTGAAAATGAGTGAGTAATTCCATCGCAAGAGAGTTAAAATATTGGAAAGTCCCACGAGCGAGTTCAATGTACCACTTTACAGCGGCACCAGTAAAAGTCCTTTGGAAAAGACGAAGACGAATAAAATCATCAAGCCAGGAATTGGATGAAGACTAAAGGTGATAAGTCATAACATGTCCCTGGGGATCTTCTCTGGAATTCCCTTCAAACTTAGGACAATCACCAAGGATCTTGGTCAGAACAGGTGGCCAATATGGATTATGAAATATAGGATCATTTTTCAACTTCGACACATCGGGCTATTCCAAAGTCGCAAGAAAAGGTAACTGAGTATTGAAAGACATCATGGGTCTTTGATAAATACCAGCATTAGGGTTCCAACCAGGGCCTTGTTTCCCCCATGGATTTTGTCTCGGAGGATTTTTTCCATATGGATTAAAGTTTGGCAGATTTAAACCATACCCTTGTTGTTGACCTGGATTTTGACCTCCAGCAAACCATTGATTACCAACTTGACCAACAAGGGCAGCATATGGCTGCTAAAAATTCTGATAAGGATTACCCTAAGGTTACTGATAGTTCTGATATGGATTACCTTGAGGGTACCCTTGGGGTTGCTGAGGTACCTGAGGACCAAACTGAAACTAAGGCCCAAACTATGCCTGGAGCCCAAGTTGTACTGGATGAACACGTTGAGCTTGGAATCCAAACTGAGCCTGGGGACTGGGTTGAGCTTGGGGACCAACTTGAGCTTGAGGTCCAAGTTGCATTTGAACACCAAGTTGACTAATAGTTGTTTGACCTTACCAAAAGGTTGTCCTTGCTGAGCAGTAGGTTAGCCTTGTTGGAACTGATGTTGACCTAACTGACTAGAAGGTTTTCCTTAAGATAAAGGAGGTTGTCCTGGATAAACAAAGGATGAACCTGTTTGAGCTAAATGTTGTCCCTGAAATGGTTGTTCTTGCGAGCCCAAAGGTTGCCCCTGCTGACCATAAGACTATTACTATGGCAAAAGGTTGTCCCTGAAAGGGTTTTCCTTGCGAGCCTCGGTAAGAAGTTTGATTCCAAGAAACCAAAGGTGGAATTTGACTATCAATTGGAGTCGTACGAGGAAGAGGTCTAGTATGATAAATATGAGCTCCACACTTATCATAATAGTGTTGAGGGTTGTGCGGAACGGACATCTGCTAACCTAGAGGGTTATAAGTCAGATTTTGAAGAGCAAACTTAAATTTATCATACGACAATCCCCCCAAAATGGGGTTCAAGGAGATAGGCACATTACTCGTAGGTTGACTGACTCCGGACACAAGAGGTGAAGGACCACTGACAATGGGTCTGGAAGATATCCCAGTAACAACAGTGACCACCGAGGATGCAGTAGTCGCACTAACAAGAGGAACAGAAGATGCCACACAGACAGTGGGCATCGATGGAACATATGTAACAGATGTAACCTGTGTCTAAGGAATGGAAGTCGTGGCAGACTGAGTAGACATGAACGTCTCTAAAGTAGGAACCATTGTATGAGACCTATTTAGTCAATTTTATGTTCTTAAATTACAAACATAAATTATCGACCGGAGTTGGTAAACTTGTGAAGTGCAAGTGCACAATATATGCTAGAAGCCATTCTTACTCTCAATTTATTATGATGATTGTCGTTTTATGTTTTGTCCTTAATGAATTTGATGAACTGAACTAAATATTGTGAAGACTTTAATTAAATTTGAATTTCACTACAACAAATCTCTTTTTGCAAGACCTAACAAATTTATTTGTTAGTAGCTAAAAATTGATTTGAGAAAACTAAAATTCTAGAAAAGAAACAACTCTGATATTTTTATGTCTTTTTAGAAATTTTATGTAAATGGAAATTTAAATCAAAGAATAGATGAATCACTAACTTTTATGAATCATTATAAAGTAATTATTATGATTCAGAAACAAAAATCTCTACGAACTATTTAATCTTGCAAGATAGAACCTGATGAAAACTACAAAGTAAATCTTCTATTGCTCTTCAAAATGTGTCTCACAACAAGAAAACTAATCTACTATAAATTATTGTTGAATGAAAAGAAACTATGATTATCCCTGCATTTTAACTATTCATAAAATAAACCTACATGAACTGAAAACAAATCATTTGAACATCTATTTAACAAAATGAAATTCTAGAAATGATTATGGCATCTAATGTAATGAAAAATGACAAAACAAATCAAGTATCTATACTATGAAATCATAAAACAAATCAAGCATTTACGCTATGGAATTCTGGATATAATACAGTGAAAGCATAACATGAAAATGAAGCGATAAATGATAAAAATAAAACTATCAAAAAGAATCTAAATGTAAAAACATATAAATTAGAACCTCTTTTGTTGTAGGGGCCCTCTACAACAGAGGGTTTTGAATCTGATATTTACTAGCTCTGCATTAGAAATCCATAATACTTCTTCATTCCAAATAAGAAAACAAAGTTTACATTCATATCATAATTCATGTACCATTAATACAATTGCTAACCTGATATTTATAAAAGTCTGTCATTAATAGTTTGGAGGTTTTTATGCTTATCAGGACTTAACAAATTCTATCTAAAACTCAAAATATAGAGTTTTGTTGCTTAAAGATTTGCTACATGGTAGAGAAAATCATGAAGTGTAATGGCTTCAGACTCCTAGCTCGCTTGTTCCAACACTTGTTGACTACTCCTTTGATCGTGTATCTAGCAATTTTTTGCTTGATTTTGGTCGTTTATTGACACATAAGTGCATTGTTCGCTCACGCAATTGCAAAATAGGGCTCCAAAGAACCTAAAATATCTCCCAAATGGTAACAAATTTGGGAAAACTACTCATTGCAAACTTAATTTGGCCCATTCTAAACAAAGCACGTGTTTTTGTTTTCCGATATTCGCTTTCATTTGCTCAGAAAACGCATTTGAAGTTGACTAGTCAAAACTACTGCAAGTTTCCCTTGATCTTTGCCTGGAGGTCCACCTATGCGAGCTGGGTGGAATTTGACCAATCAAAATCTATATTGGAGCTTCTAGAAACAATGCCCATGTGTCATATTTCATTCTAGAGTGGTGCTACTACCTCAACCATGAAATTAGTTATGGAAACTTGACAAATCTGCAGCAACTTGAAATGGTTAACTGTCATTAGTAAAACCATGCAAAAGTCTTCTTAATTCATTAACAATAATGGAAATAATAATAATAAACCATGTAAACATGTATGCGGAAATTTAGTTCATTTTATGGAGGAACATGGTTAAAAATGCTAACAATGGATGAATGGAATGATGTAAAATGGATAGTTCAGTTAATGAAATTATGACAATTTGAAGGCCCAACATTCCCCCATGCCGAAGATTTTGCATGTCCTCATGCAAATAAAGCATTGCAAAGTTTTATAATCCGACCGGTTCCTTGTGTTCCTTTATTCTGTCATTTCAACTACATCCTTGACCAAAGCTCCAAGAGAGAAATATTGACCCTCTATCTCAATAAGATGCACTTTTGTCTCTCAGATTTTCAAGATTACAGATCTGGTAGCATAAATCTTTGTTTCCACTTGTTGTGTCGTAAGAAAGAAGAGTTACCCATCCTCCTTTTAAATTCAAATAAGTTGAAGTCTTCACATACTAGGTTGCTCATGGATGCTATAAAGGTAAAAGCAATGCCTGTTGATTTGTTCTTCTCCAATAAAACAAACATCCCTCCATTACTTATTAGCTCCTTGCACATTATCATATACAACTTGTGTGAAGGGAAAGGGTGCCCACAAAGTAGCACATCCAAATACATTTTCATTGTTTTCAAAGCCTTTGCAAATTCATGTTTTTTTTTTCAGATATAACTCTTTCAATAACTTGGAAACTATTTATGAGGTTCTTATCACTACTGGGTTATGCACAATTTGTTCAATCCTTGGTAGAATGTCATATTGTGAAGAACACATCAAGACTCTTACTACATCCATATGATGTGCTTTCCCTCCTTGTAAAAGTCATCCCATTAGCATGGTTGGAAATGATCATAAATTGCAACCCATAATGCTTGTCTTCTTATCATCCATGCATAGAAACTTTTTTTTTTATAGCAACCAATCCTACTTCAACAATATTATCAAATAGTTTCTTCAAGAACTCACAAACTAATGAAATAATAAGACTTTCCAATGTGAAGCTTTGACAAGATGAGTTGTACATAACACAAAATAAGAGTTGTAGATGAAGGTTGTACAATTTATCAAAGCCTAAAATATACTTCCAAGTTATTTCAAGAGTGTGAACAAAGCCTTCTTGCAACCTTCTTCTTCTTGTGACTTTGTACTCATCATTTCTTGGCTTCCATTAGAAATATGAAGATGAACAATATGACACATAATCCAAATGCCCCATGTACTTTTTTATCATGTGCTACAACCATGTACTATGATGGTTCATTAAGAAAATCATCTCCACATTTGAATTAGTCTCATATGAAGGCCAAAAAGGTCAAATTGTTCATCAAGAAGATATGAGTCAATTTATATTGCATCAATAAGAGAAAGTTAAACATGAGAATGGTGAGAGAAAACATTATTACTAGGGCAAACATAAGACCTTATGAAGGAAAAAAAATTATGCAATCATGGGATGGGGTTCAACCATAAGAAGGTTTGTAGAGTATCCAATAAGGAATGAAGGATGGAAACAATTATTTGGATTGATTATGCATGCAAAGTAGAATATGCATGAAGGATTGAGAAAATGGTTTGAAGAATGTGGATATATGATAGGGTGAAAAACATAGATCACATGTTTTACAATAGCTTTCTTATTACAATTTCCAAAATTTTTAACAACTTAAAAAGTCTAAGGCTCATTTTACCTCAAGTTTATCTTTTGGAATTGGAGGAGAGAACACGATCTGATGGCTGATTCGGTGTTGACTTGGCTCAGGCACTCTGCTCCATGATGTGTTGACCTTGCTCCACAAAATGCATCTTTTTCATGTAGCATACTTGTTTTTCCCATTTCTCTCAAACGGTAAATCAAAATCTCTTGAAATTTTATGAGATTGTTACCATTAATGTTATGCATCTTCCCACAAAAGATCTTGGCCAATGGGTGCACGGATTTCGATAAAATTGAGAAATGGATGTAGGTGAAAGTGACTAATTTCATGAAAAAAACACACTGGAATTTCTTGAAATCTTGTGTATTTATTTAGCCTACCTCAATGCATTTCCCATAAAAATTTCAGGACCAACAGATGCACGGTTTGCAAGATATGGTCAAATCAATTTCTGCCTCGTTTCAACCTTCACGTTTTCCAACATTGCAACAAAAACATATGCCACAAACTCATTTTAAGGCCAAATTGAGTGATTCAAAAGGAAAATGGTGTATTTTTACATTTTTTACCACTTCATGCCTTTAGAATCCTATTTTGATGAAAAAAATACGTTTTTGTGCAAAAATACCGAAATTTGGCCTAATATGTCCATAATGGTGAAAAATGAAAATCTACCTTAAAATCCTGCTGAAAAGTCCTAGAAAATTGCATTTTTTTGGAATTATGTCCATGTCCTACTCAATTTACCATATTCTAAGAAAACCCAGAAGCTCATAATTTTTTTATTTTTGCTCCAATCTCCTACAATATTTGTGCCAAAACTACCTCTGGAAAAAGTTGTTACAACAATAGCTGCAGAAACTGCAACTGTCACGCGGAATGAGTCGATCTTGCGGACAAGATAGACCTTCCTAGAATCTAAAGAAGACCTAATGACAAACAAACCAACCAGACACTATCTTCTCTAAATGCACTTTATAAATAATGGCAAACAAATGTGTTTAAGGCCTACCTCATGTCCAACGCAAGTTTGGAGATGCCTTCGCTCCTTTGATCCAAGTAAGTTCCTTTGTCACAAACCTGCAAACACAAACAAGGCAAATGATTAAATAGCACCTGAATAAACAGTATTATAAAACATATTTAACATGAAAGTAAAGGAGTCCATGAAACAAATAACATGAGATACTTGTTGAGAAAAATGAGCTTGATTGTATTAATTCAAAAGGAGAAGAACCTTACAACCTTTGCCTTCACGCTGTACATGCTCCTCCCAGGGTCCAACAAGAAGTCTCCTCTACTTTGACAAGCTTCACTCACTTCCCAATGAAGCCAAAAAGGTATGTGATCTCTCCTCTTAAGCTCAAATAGGAAGTCTTGATTTCACTAGCACTTACCCTCAAAAGTTCAGCTTCTAACCTCCCTGGCCACTGACCCAATGCCTCAATTTATAGTGCAATGGAGATCAGTTACCAGGTCCTCCTTCAAAGGGATAGAATCCTTCTTCAAAGGGATAACTCCTCCCAACAAGGGATTAGTTCCTCCTATTATGGGATGCATGAAACACTTGGAGCGAACAATCCACGTAACAAATGCTTCTAGAAAACTCTAGAATTAACCGAAAGTGAGTTTTTTAAGATAAAAATTGCGCCTTCTGACTTTTACAGGGGTACGCACCCTCCCCTTTACATACAGAGCGTATAAGTATGCAGATATCCTGAACAAAAGGTGCGGGCCCGCAGGCAAAAGTGAGAGAAAGTGCAGAACCAGAGTTACATTGCTTTTTGATGTCTTTCTCTCATTTCTAAAGCTTGTTTTGAAGAGATGAGGTCTGAGACTTGCTTAGGAGGCTGGTATAGGTGGTGATAGACCCATACCGACTACAAATAATCAAGGTGACGATATTTTTGTGTAACAGCAACTTTTCGTAGTTGTTTGCAGAAAATATCATTTTTTTCAAAAAGTAGTTTACTCTAAGTTTGAGCTTCTTATTTGGATTGTGTACTACATGTTGAAGTAGAAACGAAGAAACGTAATGCATATTGACTGAAATAGGTCCAATTTTATTGTTTTGCTTGAAAATGAAATGAATGAAAAAGTGTTGTAATGGTGCCATCATGTCGTTGTTGAGTGACAAAAGGATGAACATGCTCCTACAAAAACCAATAAAATATATTGCTGCAAGTTTTTGTTGATTCCATAAAACCATTAGTCTTCATCGAAAACCAAAAATCACGGTACAATTCTTACCATGTGAATGAATGTGCCAAAGTTGAGCATGGAAAGGAATCATTGGATTATCAACCATTAATGAAAATCGTTAACCAATGCGAGACAACTCACCGATAATGTAAATGAGTGTCAAGGTATCTGAGTGCATCTTGACAAGGACGAATGAATGTGTTGAAGTCGAGTCACCTACAAGGTCTGACAATCAAGAGACATTGTTGTATTCCCATTGTTTTCAACGAGGAGACTTGCCATTGATGTATGCAAGTTCCAAGGCACTCTAAATAATCTTTGATCTTGATCTCAAATAAGGTGTTGAGGTCAATGGGACAAGATCTGTTGGAAGGTGGGCCTTAAGGAATCCCACATTAGCCAACTCAAGCATAGAACCAAAAATGATTTGAAGAACCATAATAAAATATTGAAACCATCATGAAATTGCAGAACTTATTGTGAACTTTTCTCGCCAATTTCCTTGTTTTCAAGCAAAGCTCATGTCCAATTACGCCAGCAAGCTGGTTTTCACAATAGAACTTGTTTTTCTCTTTACTTTTTTTTATATGTCCTACTCTATTTGAAAAAGAAATCTTGTTCAAGTATATGAATACTTCCAACGGAACCATGTGTGTAACAAGGTGATAGATAAACTCATATGCAGGTTTGAAATATACTATTTCATATGTACCAGTATATGAGAGACCAATTGCCTTGATTGAGATGATGTCAGAAGATACTAAAGAATGGAACATTGGGATCCAATGACTGTCTTAAACCAAGATTCAATGTAATCTTATGTTCCTTGGCTTCCTGCTATCATGCCATGCAAGTCTTCAGAGATGTGATCTTCATTTATAGAATCTAGCGATAGGTATTCATAAAACTTTTCAATCTCAGGTTCCAATAACTGCTCTTTATTGACATGCATCCATGATTCTTGGACCCTATCTGAGTCTTCTTCTTCTGGTTGTTGTTCTTCAATGGAAGTTGGTGAATCATTTTGCAATACCTCAACATTGTAAGTGGATTGAGGTATTTTATTGTTGGGAATTTGAAATGGTTGTACAGGTAGTGGATTGGGAATGGATATTTAGGGTGTTTTTGTGTGTGGTAATGGGAAAGGTTGAATTGAGGTCAACTGAGGGTGAAACTAATGTTGTGGTGGAGGTGAATGGTATGGATAACATTGATATTGGTATTGAGGATAGCGAGGGAAAGATTGAGGATATGGTGGATTTCCTCTATAGGTATTTTGTCAACTTTGTTGCCAAGATTGGTGTTGAGGTTGGGATGGCCAAGTTTGCAAATGCAAGGTCGTATTTCAATTACCTTGAGACTGTTGTGCATAACCTTGAAATTGTGCATAAGGATATTGCATCATATTGGGTTGATGAGGCTGCCATAGCCCTCTTGGAGCTACATAACAGAGTTGTTCTTCTGCTTGATTCGCTCATTCATCCTTCTGGTAAACTTCCTTTAACCCTAGTAATGATGGGCAATCTTCAGTAGTATGTGATCCTACACAAATTTTACAAATTTTAATGTTATCAAGTGGACATTCATGCAAATCATGTTTCTTTCTACATTTAGGGCAAAATATAAATGAAGCAACATTCTCAATTTTTTGCTTGTTTTTCATTCTTATAATATCAACTTGTTCATTTAAATTACCAAGAATGTCTAGCAAATTGTTAACTTCAGTTTGACTTGCTGTTGTCAATTTACTTACTCTTGCCATAAATGGATCATGAGGGGATCTTACATGCTTTGCTTTTCCTCTTGATATGTTATTGCATAGTTCACAAATCTCTTGAAATGGCAATTGATAGACATCTCCTTTTCCCACCAGGTTAAGAAGATCAATCCATTCATCATTTATAGCATTTAGTAGGAGAGTTTTTATTGTGTCTGATCCTAAATTATGTAATTTGGATATTTTGATATTATAAGTAAATCTCTCCACTAAGTCTTCTAGGTTTTCATCCTCTTTTTGGTTCATCTTAAAGACTTCATTTCTAAGGTCATGATGTATGCAATAATATTTATATTTTTCCAAAAAATACTTTTTCATATAATCCCATGTCCTTATAGAATTTTTTCCTAAAATCATGAACCATCTAAGAGCTTTATCCTTCATTTTTGTCGGAAACAAATTCAATTTTTGAATGTGTGATGAGTAACCATAAGATCTGCAAATGATTTCAAATTCAAAAAGAAAATTTTCCAGGTATTCTGATCTCCTACCTTTGAAGTTAGGAAGTGCGGATGGAGGGATGTTCTTCATATGAACATTGACTTCAGTTTCTTGAATGGGAAATACAAAAGGATTTTCCTCAGTCTCATCATCTCCATCCATTTCTTCAACCTCCTTTATCATCTCTTCTTCTACCTGCAAAAATAAGAATTCATGATGTGGATGTGTGGCTCTTACTGCGCCACGTGATATAATGGAGGTGGTAGGTGATTGAAGGTTTTTATTTTTTATTTTTTTAATTTTTTTTAAGAAAGTATAAGGCTTCTATTTACACTTCCCCGGCAACAACGCCAAAATGTTTAGTCAATTTAATGTTCTTAAATTGCAAACATAAGTTATCGACCGGAGTTGGTAAACTTGTGAAGTGCAAGTGCACAATATATGCTAGAAGTCATTCTTACTCTCAATTTATTATGATGATTGTCGTTTTATGTTTTGTCCTTAATTAATTTGATGAACTGAACTAAAAATTGTGAGGAATTTAATTAAATTTGAATTTCACTACAAAATATCTCTTTTTTTAAGTCCTAACTAATTTATTTGCTAGTAGCTAAAAATTGATTTGAGCAAACTAAAATTCTAGAAAAGAAACAACTTTGGTATTTTATGTCTTTTTAGAAATTTTATGTAAATGGAAACTTAAATCAAAGAATAGATGAATCACTAATTTTTCTAAATCGTTATAAAGTAATTATTATGCTTCAGAAAAGAAAATCTTTATTAACTACTTAATCTTGCAAGATAGAACCTGATGAAAACAACAAAGTAGATCTTCTATTTCTCTTGAAAATGTGTCTCACAACAAGAAAACTAATCTACTATAAATTATTGTTGAATGAAAAGAAACTATGATTATCCTTGCATTTTAACCATTTAGAAAATAAACTTACATGAACTGAAAACAAAATTTTTGAACATCTATTTAACAAAATGAAATTCTGGAAATGATTATGGCATCTAATGTAATGAAAAATGACAAAACAAATCAAGTATCTATATTATGAAATCATAAAACAAATCAAGCATTTACACTATGGAATTCTTGAAATAATACAGTGAAAGCATAACATGAAAATGAAGCGGTAAATGATAAAAACAAAACTATCAAAAAGAACCTAAATGTAAAAACATATAAAATAGAACCTCTTCTGTTGCAGGGGCCCTCTATAATATATGGTTTTTAATCTGATATTTACTAGCTACGCATTAGAAATCCATAATACTTCTTCATTCCAAATAAGAAAACAAAGTTTACAGTCATATCATAATTCATGTACCGTCAATACAATAGCTGACCTTATATTTATAAAAGCCTGTCATTAATTGTTTGGAGTTTTTTACGCCTATTAGGACTTAACAAATTCTATCTAAAACTCAGAAAAATAGAGTTTTGTTGCTTAACGATTTGCTACAGTGTAGAGCAAATCATGAAGCATAACAGCTTCAGACTCCTGGCTCGCTTGTTCTAGCGCTGGTTGACCACTCCTTTGACTGCGTATCTAGCAATTTTCAGCTTGATTTGGGTCGTTTATTAACACATAAGTGCATTGCTTTCTCACAAAATTGCAAAATAAGGCGCCAAAGAACTTGAAATATCTCCCAAATGGTAACGAATTTGGGAAAACCCATGTTTTTGTTTTCAGATATTCACTTTCATTTGCTCAGAAAGAGCATTTGAAGTTAACTGGTCAAAACTACTGCAATTTTCCCTTGATCTTTTCCTGGAGGTCCACTTGTGTGTGCTAGGTGGAATTTGAACAATCACAATCTACATTGGATCTTCTAGAAATGATGCCCATGTTTCGCATTTCATTCTAGAGTGGTGCTACTACCTCAACCATGGAAGTAGCTACGAAAACTTGACAAATCTGCAGCAACTTGAACTTGCTAAACTATCATTAGTAAAACCATGCAAAGTTAATTCATTAAAAATAATGGAAATAATAATAATAAATCATGTAAACATGTATGCGAAAATTTAGTGCATTTTATGGAGGAATATGGTTAAAAATGCTAACAATGGATGAATGGAATGATGTAAAATGGATAGTTTGGTTAATGAAATTATGACAATTTGGAGGCCCAACAAGACCATACAGAGCTCTAGTGTAGAGATGTAGCACCAACCATTTTAGCCAAAGTGCGATAGCCAAGTGGTAATGAAGCATCTTGAGAGGTGTGGAAAGGGAAACCTTTCGAAGGAAACTGATATTCACTAGTCGACACAAAGCTCTCTTGACTACTAACAGGACTCAACTCATCCATGTCGGAAGAGGCCATATGAACTGAAGCACCAGAGGGAGTAGAAGGAGGATCTTTGTCCAAAAATCCCCAAACGTTGGGAGGAGTCCAATTGATATCAAAAGGTTCCTCACTCGGAGCTTGAGAGGCAAGAGGCTGAACACTTTGAACAATAGCAAGAGTGCCACTAAAAGATGATACCTCAAAAGAGATGGGGGAAGAAGGCTTTTCGCCACTTGGTAAAGACGACGGAACATATGAGTCCGCCAAGATGGCCTAAACTCAAAAGACCAGGAGAGAAGATTGATTAAGAGGGTTGTAAATTCTTTTAAAAGATATTACTCATGATGTGGCCAAAATTAACATGTAGGATGTTATCATGGGAAAAAAAAAATTATGACACCAAAACAAAACTTTGCCTTTTCATGTTATAGAGTTGAGAAAAAGGGAAAAATATGAGTCTATTCTCCTTCGAAGTTTAATGACCCTGAAAGGACAAGTGCTCAGATAATCCTTTTACTTTTAAAGAGTCAAAAAGGAATGAAAGTGACTGCTCTAGAACTCTAGGACAAAAGGTTTACCCGACAAATTGTAAAACTACATATACACCTTGGTAGTAAAATGAAAGAGAAATGACCAAGTACTTCCCGTACGACAGCTAATCTTCCCGAATGATGTTTTCGGTGCGTTATGATTTATAAAGTAGCAGACTCGACTTCCTATGGATAACAGGATTGCAACCTTGTCGGGTCTCCCATCATATATGTGCTGGTACAGGGAGCACAAGTCCATACTAGTATTTATCAAATCACAAAAGGAGGAATCACCCAACCTTAGTGAAAACAACAACCACTATGTTTAAATACACTGGAACACATCTCTAGCCTAGACCTCTAGATATATGAGCGTTAAGTTCCAATGCGTTTTTAGATTAATTTGATAAATGTTAGCAATTTATTTTGAATTAGATCTCAATTTCAAGGCCCTACTGAATGTATCTTCAAAAACTCCTAGAATGCAACTAAATGAGTAAAGAAACCATTCCTTTTCAATGAACAACTAACTAAAGAAAAGTGAGAGATTCATTTCAAAGCAATTAAAGCAACAAGCAAGCAAATGCAAGAATGGTACTTTTCATTATTTCGCAAGCAAACCAATCAAGAGGAAAGAGAAATGCTTCTATCTTTCACTAACTTGCAAGCAATCCAATTAAGAAAATGAAAAATACATCCTTTGCTTTTCAACTTCTAAATGTCAAGAATTTGCTAATGCAAAATATTGTTCTCATTTCCTAATGCAAAATGAATGTGATATTTTGTTTTTTCGAATAGATGACAAGCAACCAAATGAAAAACTCAAAACAATGCTAGTGTAAGTCCTTTCCGAATGAAATCATTCAATACGTAGAGAGACACATTCCACTCATAAACTAATCAAAGATTTAAAACAAAGAATATGTTTCTTTTTGCAAAAACTTGAAAGCTTTCAAACCAACTAGGAAGCAATGTGATCTATGCCAAAGTGATGGAAGGAAACCAAACAAACAAGACTTGAAAGTTTTGATAACCAGATGTCACATACCAATCAGGAAGATGAAATAACAGTCAATAAGGAAAATCCTCAAATAAAGCAAGGGATCGTTTCAAACAGAGCTCAAAGGTCCAAACGAACAAGTAACCCAAGAAAAAGATAATGCTTTAAGAAACCCTAAGGTGAACATGTCACACAGTTCAAAAGGAGAAGTTTCAAGGGAATGAAACCAAGAGTCAAGTATTCTAGAAAACAACAAATTGACACACAACAAATAGGCAAAAAACAAGCTCAGAAGGATAGGACACACTGGCCAATCAACAAATAGAACTTCAAAATTGAATCCCATAGGAATCTTCGTGAGCATCAAACTGACAACATGCACTGACAATGAAAATTCACACCCCACTAACTAGAAACTTTGTGATGTCATCGTAGAAGTACACTAGTCAACAGCATCGAGCCTATTTCAGAGCCCTTCACGACTGTGAGGTGATTTAATCATGCCAAATAGTAGAAAGAGCAACTAACTAAATAGACAAGATGAGACCATCGTCGCGACTGTCATAAAATAAAAGGCGACAACCCCAAATCAAAGGAAAAAATTAAAAATTTAGCTGAGGAAAGGCTAGACCTATTACTTATGATAGAGGGAAGACTACCAAGAGTAGTCAAACAACCCACAAGATGGAGAATTCTACCCAGAAAGTAAAGGAGACAATAAACAAGCAAAGCAAAAATTAAATCAAGAGACAAAATATGAAGTTCCCCAGTATGGTCGCCAACTTGTGATGCAGGCAAGTTCCCTCTGCGGACAGAGGCAACCCCTCTAGCCCTAGAGTGGGTCTAGTCACAGCAAAGACAATATCAAAGCAAATTCCCTTAGATAGTTAATGTCATGAAGGCCTACCTTCAAATCCTTGTTTGATGAAGTTCCCATTTGGTTGCTCCAACTCTCTTTCTAATCACTTTTGTACCTGAAACAACATACAGAATATAGCAACAAACATAATAGGATGCAACAAAAACGATCTACTTAAAGGGTCAAGGAAATTCAAGCTATCAATATGCAATTTTGACATAAGATATAGGAAATAAACCATTGATTTGTATTAATATGAATTGAAGTACAACCTACAACCATGCCTTCACATTGTAGGTCTCCTTGAAGGGTCCTGTCAGCATGTCTCCACAAGAATTCACTCATGAATTGTCTCCCAAGAGGATGAATAACTCTCTCTCCTACCTAAAAGGCAAAAATATGATACTAGAACACTCATACAATCAAGCCAAATCCGCACAAAACTATCCTAGGCTCAGTTACATAAGAGGCTACTCCCAAAATCTAATCTCTCTATCTTTAACTTTTTTCAACTACTAACTGCCACCAGTAGATCTCAGTCATGAAGAAGAAATTTATAGGAGAAGGAGCCTCCATAAGAGATGGGAGGAAGAGCTTATCCCTTTGGGAGGTTACACAAAAGGTGGAACAACCCTCCTAAAGGAGAGAGCCGAGCTCAGCTGATCCAACAACCAAACCTAGGACCGCCCATTGACAATTTGTTAAAACAAACTTGCCAAAAGTAGCGCGTCACCAGTGAAACACAGGGACAGAGCAATGATGTCGCTAGGCTTAGTTCGATCTTGGCCATCTTCGCGGGTGGAATAACTGACGACTCGCGACGACCCAAAAATAAAGGTTAAAAAGGGTCTGCTCCCGGAGTAATGAACTGAGGTATTATTCCTGATATGACAAGGAATACATTGACACATATTTTGCAACATGACACAAAGCAGATGTCTATAACATGGATCGACAGTGTCCGGGATCAGGGGAATGCAAGGTCAGTGACAAAATATTGTGTAACAGCCCATAAGGCATGGACCAAATTTTTGTTCCATGTCTTTTTGTTGTCTTCCAGTATTTTCTTAATGATATTGACCAAGCTTTTGTTAAATATTGTGCAAGTCCATTACCTTGAGAGTAATAGGCAGTGGAATGGCCAAGGGTGATGTGATATTTGTTACAGAAGTCTACCATTTTCTTGGATTTAAAGGCAGTTGCATTATCAGTAATGAGCTTTTGGGGGCATCCAAATCTTGACAGGATATTATTTTTTAGGAAAGAGATAATGACAGAGTCTGTGACTTGTCTAGAAGGGATGGCTTCTATCCATTTGGTGAAGTAATCAGTGGTTTTCAAAATCCATTTGTGCTGAGCTGAGGAGGCTAGGTGTATTTCTCCAATGAATTCTAACGCCCATTGTTGAAATGGCATTTCTGTGGAAATTGGTTTAAGAGGCAAGGGTAAAATTTTTCTCTTCCCCTCAAATATCTGGCACTTATGACAGGAGGTCACATGTTTCTTAACATCTGCAAATAGAATGGGCTAGTAGAAACTAGCCCTCGGAATTTTGTCAGCAGTAGTTTTCCAATACAAGTGTCCTCCACAATCCCCTGCATGAAATTCTTGCATAATTTTATCAAATTAATCTTTCAATAAACAGTTCAAAAGAATACCACTATTGTCTTTCCAAATATGATATCTACATACCAAGGTGAATCTGTAAAAGATTCACTGATCTGTGGAGTCGCCATCTCTTCCTGATCATCAAGGGCACTAATGAAATTTATATCTAGGGCCTGACAGTTCAACTCGTCCATGAATTTGGCTAAACCTTGGCCTTAGATAAGTTTAGTAGGCTTTATTTCTATCATATTCCAATATAGTGGAAATCCATTTGCCTCTCTTTCCTTCAGGCCCATTTTGTGTCAAAATGCCCTTAACTACTAAGTTTGGAACATAAGCAATGAAGTGAGAATACAGAATATAGACTCTGAATTCTTTGATAGCCTTTACTAAAGCTAATGCTTGTTTTTCCATAATATTGTATTTGAGTGTGGCATCTCTTAAGGATTTACTAAAAAAATGCAATTTGTTGTTCATATCCTTGGTCATTCTTTTGCAACAAGACTGTTGCAATGGTGTGTACTGAAGCAAAAGAAAAATTTATAAAGTCTTTCTGAAAATCAGGACTTATGAGGACTTGGGTTTTGGTTAAGGCTTCCTTGATGGCTTCAAAGGACTATTTGGCCTCCACTATCCAATTAAGTGCTAAGTATTTTCTTAACATGTTATTTAGTTCTCTAATCAATTCTGCTAAATTTGAAATGAATCTCCTAAGAAAATTTGTCTTGCCTAAAAATGATTGTAACTCTTTAATGTTTCTAGGATGGGTAATGGTCAAAATGGCCTCTATTCTAGCATGATCTATTCTAATTCCATCTTTGAATATTATGTGTCCCAACAATTTACCCTCTTCTAAACCAAAGAGTGCCTTTTTGGGATTTAAAGAAATCCCAAATTTCCTGCATTTGATGAAAACTCGTCTCAAGTGATCTAAGTGCTCATTATCAGATTTAGAAAAGACAGTGATGTCATCTTGGTATACCACTAGGAAGTCATGGATCTCCTTGGAAAAAGCTATATCCATAGCTCTTTGAAATGTTTCTCCTACGTTCATTAATCCAAAAGGCATCTTCAAATACATGAAGATACCCCAAGGAGTAGTAAATGCAGTTTTGGCTTGGTCTTCTGGTTGAACTAAGATCTCATTATATCTAGAAAATCGGTCAAGCAATGAATTTCTAGGTGAGCCTACTACCCTCTGAAGGATATGGTCCATTTTTGGTAGAGGATAGTTGTCTTTTAATGAGACCTTGTTTAAATTTCTGAAATCAACACAAAGTTTGATTTCTCCAATCTTTTTCCTTGTGGTGACCAAGTTTCAAATCCAATCTGAATATCTAATGGGAGCTATGATTTGGGAATCATACATTCTTTTAACTTCTCTCTCAATAGATGGCATAAGAACTGGATTAATTCTCCTAAGTTTTCGTTTGAAAGGTTTATGATCTTCTTTGAGAGGTATTTTGTGTTGAATTATGCTAGTGTCATAAGACTTCAAGTCTTCATAACTCTAAGCAAAAACATCTTGGAACTCTTTAAACAGATTTATGTATTTAACCTTTTCCTCTAGAGGTAAGGCTTCTGATATTTTAATGAGTTTTGGTTTTTCAGTCATATGAGGTACACAAACAATATATCTTAAGAAGTAAAAAGAACAATGAAACTCCCATTAAGAGATTAATCCAGACCCAGACTAAGAAAATAACAACATCTCCTATTACCAAAGTCTTGTCATAATAATCAATCATCTTGTTTACATGTTGTTGGGCAGTGTATTATCCAGCAGCATCAAACAAAAATATTTTTCTTTGATAATCTTGGGGCATGTCGTGGAGTTGGGCAGGTAAAACTAGAGGTGCATATCGGTCTTCCATGGCTGAGATTCTAGTTTGACTAGGGGGTAATGAAGTGGTGCTTGAGGAAGGGCTTGAACTTGATGGAGGTGAACTAGATGATGAAGAGGATGAGGATGGTTGATGAATTACTGCTTTAGGGGAATGGACTGTGGTGGATAATATAGGTGAGGTTGTGGTGAAAGAAGGTGTATTTACAGTGAGTGAAGATTGTGCAGAAATTTCAGCCGCAGCAGCAATGAGGGCAGCTAGTTCAACAGATTATTGAAGGTAAGCATCATCTATATGGCTTATCAATGTAGAGGTCAAAGCTTCTAACTTGTCAAAAGTCTCCAAAACAAATTTATCTAAATCTAGATGGATAATCACCCTTTTTTATTCAATGAGTGGAATAAACTTAGGGTCTAACATTGTTTCATGGATGGCATTCTCATATTTAGTTCTAAATAATGAGAGGCCAAATGACAAATCAAAAGGGATTTCCTCTAAAGTTGACAACTCCTCAAGGAGTGAATTTTCTTTGAATAATTGGCTACTACTTGCCTGAGTTTCTTCCTTTTTAGGTTTTCTTAAAATTTTGTCTGGGTCATCAACTATGGTAGCAGGGTTTGGATCTAGATTTGCCCTGGTATAGTGAGTCTTCTTGGGAGCCAAGATTTTAACTTTTTTAACTGTTTTTTATGAAACTTTTCAAGAACAACTTTTGAAAATGACCTTAAGGGGCTTAAGATTAAATTTAAGGTTTCCTTAAAGTTTTATAAGACTGAGGATCGAAGTCCCCAGTATGGTCACCAATAATGTTATCACTCTGAAATTTCTTTTGAAGTTGTTGAAGAAAGAAATGTTCAAAGGTAACCACAAACCAACTTTTAAGATTAGGACCTAGCCTTCCTAATCTTAGAGAGGGCTCTCTCTTTATGATTTAACTTTGTTATAGTTAAAATGATTTTAGGCTACTTATTGCTACACTTGGGTTTTGATTTGAGTTTTAGTGGTGGGATCACTTACTTAGATGAACAAAGGTTTTCTTTTACCATTGGGCTACGGGGTTGAATGTCAGACAAATTGGACTAGATCAAGCTTTAAAAATAGTGTCTACGGGGAAAGATAGGTGATTTATTATAGATCTCAAACGCTGGATGGTGAAATGGTTTCTAATCATATCCAGGGAGCAATTAAGGGTTCCTTAGGTTGGACTATGAAGAGAATGAAAGAGGTCAACCGGGATGGGAGAGCAATTAAGGGTTCTCAAATCCGGATACAAGAGGAAAACATATAAATGACTAACTGTGCAAAACAAAGTGTACTTAAACAAGTTATGAGTGATATTTCCAGTTAATTCATTCAAATTTGAATAACATTTAAGTTTATGAAACACGCCGAAAGTAACAAAATCGGACAAAGAAGATACTTCACTGCAAATAGCTCATCTCATGAATCTTGTAATGCAATGCTTTTATTACTTGCTCCAGTCTATTGACTTGAAAATTGGTAAAATCACCCTTAGGTTTAAGATCAAAATAACTCTAAAAATGTATCATAATCCACACTCAATACTTCAAATTATGAAGCATTTATACAAAAATAATTTACAAAATATCTCAAATTGCATTGAGAACTAATCTAGGAAAAGGAAATATCTTCATGCAAGAAGATAGAGACAGTTATTGAATTGTTGTTTGTTGTCCCTGTTATTTAGGTTCTAATGTCTTTTAGCCTTTGATCTTTTGCCCTTTAAGCTGCTTGGTCGTTTGGTCTTCATGCTGGATGTCATATTTACTTATGACCTTTCATCTAATACACTTTCATCTGATACTTTTTGACCTTGTTGTCCTTTCAATACCCTTTTACTGTGCTTTTTTACTTTTTACTGTGTATTTTCTACAATAAATCATTCAGTTTTTCCCATGTGTCATCATCTGGTAATTGGATATTGAGAATCTTTCTATATATTTTATCTAACTCTGTATATTTGGCAAAAGTAGGCTTATTGACAAATAGGTGTTTTACCTCATGTTGGAGGTAAAACAAGTTCTCAAACGTTTGATACAATACTTTGCCTATTGGTATGCCCTTCATGGATGAGGTGTTTACCCGATCTCTGGCCACTTCCCTGATCTTCTTATTGTAATACTCATGTGTCATTAGCTTATCATTTATAGCTAAGGGATTTGGTAATCCCTTTTGCCTCAAAAGTTCGAACTGAACCATGAACCTGTCAATGGATAGTTGCATGGATTGACACTTATCCTCCAAGTTCAACATCAAATTCCTCTTAGTGAGGACTCTTTTGACTTCCAAAATTGTACATGTCCTGTCAAGTATCTCTAATTCTTGTAGCTCGTACTTGTTCTTGGAGTTGAGGAAATGAATGATAATTGTCGCTTCCTCTGGCATATCTCCAAGTTCTTCTTTGACTCTCTGAATGGCTTCTATAGCCTGCTTGATCAAATCAATTTGTTCAAAAATGACCTGGATGGATGGCCAAATATCATTAACAGAGTCAATGATATTGGCCCAAAGTTTCTCCTTAGCCTAACCTACAGGTTCATTTAGTATCAGTTCCTTTTCTAGCCTTTTGATTCTTTCAGTCATCCTTGTGTCCTTCTGTTGTTCTTCTCTGTGCATGATTTGGGCCAATTTGTAATATTTTTCCAGGTTGGTGCCTTTCTCCTTAAGTATGTTCATCTTAGTGGTCTGAATGGACATTTCTTCCATTTCTTTGACCAGCTTGTTTGCTTCATCACCTGTGGAACCTGTTGATGTTAGTCCTATTTCTGATGTAGTTGGTGTAGATGTCAGTATTGCAGTGACCATCGAAGCAGTGGGAGCTAAGGATGCTTCCAAAGTAGAAGTTATAGCAATGGTAACTGTTGGGATGACAGTTGTAGGAGCATCATCCAAACTAACTTGTTTAAGTTGCATCAAGCTTTCCAACTCTTTCTCCATCTCCTTTAACTGATCATTTAGTTGCAGCACTAGGTCCATCATTTCTTCATGATTGTTCTGACTTTCCAGGACCTCCTTTGTTTGTGGGTGATGTAAATGAGGCAGCTTCAACTGTTCCTTGAGGGTTGATATGTCCTCATTCTTCTTTTTGATTCATTTCTCTATGGCCTTAATATCACTTGGTTCATGGCCCAGTTCAATGACCAATTCCTCCAAGGAATTTATTCTGTTGTCTTTGGCCTGTCAGGAGGCCTTCTCCAATTTGTATTGGGTTGTCACATTATCCAATGAATCTTACAACTTATAGGCATCCATGGCCTTTCCTGTGAGGGTGGAGTAAATCATTTCTCCAGCCTACTTATGGAACTCTATCTGGTCAATGGGATGAACGTCCCTGGAAAACACCTCAAAATTAGTTTTCTTGTAGTCTACCAAGGTCTTTGTTTGCTGTACAGAGGGCTGCAAAAATGACATCTGCATTTTTCCTACTTTGATGTCAAAGCTTGACATCAATCTGCTCTGGTTTGGTGGAGTATGCTTGAAGTATAGGGCATATGTTTGTGCCTTCAACTTCTCATTCCTCATCTTTATCTCTTTGAATCTATCTTTGATATCCTTTTCCCTGTCAACTGGCCTGACAAAGGAAGAAACCTCAACACTCTGTTGTCTCTCAATCATTTGTGTGTTGGAGGTTGATGGCTATTGTGTTTCATCTGATGCAGTTGCTTATTTACTTCTCTGCCCCATTGTCTCAGTGTCAGTTATTTCCTCTGATGCAATTTTCTCCTCCTGTTCAGACACAAGATTCAACTTGGACCTCTTTCTTAGCTCAAAAAGCTCATCTGTAGTGTCCATGGCAGTGTTGGATGCCTCCTCCCTGTTCCTCTTAGGATTCTTCTCCTCAATGGCTGGGGACTGAAAGACATGAGGAATTTTCATTGGGTTTCTTCTCCTGATTGGCTGGGGTCTGAAGAAAGGAGGAATTTTCATTGGTTCCCCTAGTTCTGGAACCTGTAGGAAAGAGTTATAGTCAAATTGATTTTCTAAATCAATCAGTGTGTTCTCAACATCCACAATTGTGTTGTCCATATCAATCAATGTATTCTCCACCCACTCAGATTAGTTAGCAAATTATTTAATGTCAGGTCTCAGGTGGTGAATGTATGGTCCCAACTGGGCCCTGAGTCTAAGTTTAGTTATAACCCCATGATGATCATACTGCCATATGAATTTGTTTCTAAATTTCATCTGTTTTAGTAACCTGACAGCCTCTAGTCCAACCTCTCTATTGTTGCAAATGAATGGGCCCAATTGGTTTTTCACCTTGAACTGGATTTTCTTCCTAGAAGATAGGAAGTGGAAATCATTAGAATTGATGATTTGTCTAAAATATTCAAGGGAAAATATCCTCATAGGGAGGTATTTTGGCAATTTATAAGGGGCTAACTGGCTGCCATAAACTCTGATCTCAATGTGGTTCTGGTAGAGGTACCAGTCTCCCACCTTGTTGTTCTTTGCCAGTTGTAACACTCTCTTGATGTCTTGGTTGATTCTAGGCTGAGTATTAGAAGTCAGCATGTTCATGACAGGGTATACAAAGGAATCTATGAAGTCTTTGTAGGTGAATGTCATGGAAAACTTATGGACCAAGGGTGTCCAGTAGACCACTGATCTCTCCTTTCCCCTAGTGTCCAGCTTCTGGATGCTCACAGGGAACTTATCTTTCTGGTAATACAAAACATATAAAACAACACTGAAGAGTATTTTAAAACTCTTTCAGTGGGCAGTCTGGTGAATTGTTCATGCATTATGTCTGCAATGAACTGAGCATAATCAGACATGATAGCAGGAGGCTTGCCTGGACTGAAAATGGATAGGAAGGCCAGCATGATCTCATCCACATGCTCATCTAATGTGTATCATAGGATGCATGAGAGAATAGTGATTATGTGTCTACCAGTTTTTGATAAAATGGTGGCAGCATAGGGTGGGGTATCTGTAGGAGTATGGTGGTCTTCAATGATGAAATTCTGGAAGATTTGCTTGATTTTCACCTGGTCTAATGTGATGTATAAGTCCAATAGGTTTTCAATGGATAGAGGGGTTTGATTAGGGCTATATTGGATTTGTAGCATTTGGTTGATTGACTCAAGTGTAATGGTGAATAACAACTCCTAGTTTGGGGCAACAATAGCCCTTTGGCTTGGGAGATAAGAGGCATGAAAAAAATGTACAATATCTAGGAATGGGTGAACTTCTAGGAATATGTATTTGGGTAAATTGGATTCCCAAAGGTGTATGTCATCTATATGGTTTAGAAACCTATCCTTACTCCAACAGTGGAGCTTCAGAAGGTGGGCTGGAGTTGTGGTGTCTCTTATTTGGAAATCCCTATCTGCTAGGGCCAAATGGTCAATGTCCAGGTGAGGGATTGACATAGGTCTGACATCCAGAGAGGTCTAGGCAACCATTTTTAGGATAAAATGTGGGAATTAGGCTTATACAGGTTGTGGAAGTGAATCTTTGACAACTCTGGTGGAGTGAAAGGGTAGTTTGCATATCAGAAAAGAGGGGTTTGGATTTTTAGGGGGAAATACTCTCAATTTAAGGGAAAGATTAATTAAATTTAATTAAATAATGTTTGAATTGGTTGTACACTTTCAAATTGAGATAGTCGTTCTAGTTTTTTGTCAAAATACTTGGAAATGGTGGTATAGGCTACAAACTGGTTTCAATGGTAGATGCAGAGGGTAATGTGGCTTCAGTTGTGCACTGGATGGGTGAATTGTGCGTCCAGAGCGTGTTCGGGAGGTAGTTGGTGGTGAAATTCGGTTACAGAGGCTCAGGGTGGCGCAGGAAGGCTTAAGAAGCTTTCACAGAGTGAATGAGTGAAAAGGATGAAAATGAGCATATTAGGCCTTTTAACCAGCAATGGTAAGAATTTGGCGCGGAATTCATAATGAACAGTGGGTGGTTTCGACTTTTGGCAGGGAAGCAGTTTCGAGGGCCATCGCACCACTTTTAGTAGCTAGACGGTATTTCCCCGAGAGCACGTGAGTTCTCCTGGTGTTTCCATGTAGCCAAAGAGGGCCCAAGCAAAACCATGAATCTCGCGTGCTCTCAGGCGGGTAAAGTTCGGCAAAGGAATCAGCGCGATATGGATGCACACCATCAAATCTAGGGGTGGAAGATCGGACGGCTGTCGCGCGGTGGACTTGCATGGAGGGAATAAGGATGGAGATTTGCGGGGCCCAAGGGATTAATTACAACTAACTATAATTAATTAATTCACAAATGGGGATTAAAATATAATGAACGGGTTTATGAAGTGGGACGAGGGTTAAATGTGGTGGGGTTTGTTAACCACACCAGGGTGGTGGGTTAAAAGGTTTTTATGTCAGGGAAATATGGTATGGCGGAGTTAATTAAATAATGTGGGGGGGAACAAAACTTAAGATAAAGGGGTTTTATGGGTTTTTTAGGTGAAATATGGAAATTTATAAGGGGGAAGGTGGTTTTTTCCATGGGGAAAGGGTTTCACACTAGGGAAAAGGGGTTTTGGGTATGGGAATGACCTCTGAAGAGTAATTATCTAGGGAAATGTGTGAAACCAAGGGGTAAGTGTCAAAATGAAGGGAAAAGGGTATTTTAATAGGAAATGATGGGATAATGGGGAAATTAGTAAGCATGTAATGGGGGGTGAAATGAAATGAGGGGAAATTAATTAAATCAGCTCGTGAACATCCTTTCACTTTCATAACTGCTCCTGCACACTAAAACATATGATTAAGCATGATAAGTGTGATTATGCTTTAACAACCTTGTACTTCTAAAACCTTTCTTTTACCTACCCTTTACTTATCCTAATATTTTTTCTTCACTTTATTGGGTGCATTTAAGCTAGCAGACCCTTTCTTTCCTTTTTCTCTTGTCATTCAAACTATCTAATTCTAACCTTATATCTTCCAATGGCTCAAACTAAGTTGTTGAACACATTTTATTTCTCTACCTAACTACTAATCTGCCAAGATTAAACAGTTTGGCTAGATCTTTTATTCTCTAACTATAAATGTGAAATTTAAAGCATGAACTAGTCAAGATTAAACTATTTGACTATCATGGGTTGTGGCATTTATGACAAGCTACACACAACCATTATTTTGTACAGTAAAGTAAAAAGTAGTGGCACTTGGACTTGCACAATTTCATAATCTGTTTTTGTTTGGGGTTGATATTTTTTTATTTTTTTATCTTTTCTTTTTCTTTTTGTCCTTTGATATTTCTTTTAGGACATACCCTCTTTACATTTTTAAATTTTTAATATGGAAAACATTTTGCAGAAAGAAAAAGTATGTACAGTATTACAAGACCAACCACAGCCAATTCAAAATTATGAATCCTATTATTATAGGACCCTAACATCATGTTCAAGAGCAACATGCTACCACTACAAAGGATGTTTCATCTTCACTTTTCCCCTGCTATTTCTAGCAAGTACCTCTTTATTTTTACACAAGCTTGAAGAGGTTACCATAAGCTTGTCATATAAGTTCACCATTTGGATGAATCCATCCTAGTAAGTTTCACGAGTCCTAGGAAGGAGAAGCTCGGTCTCAACATGCTGATGAGTCTTTCATCGTAAAATTTTAACGAGTCCGATGTAAGAATAACTCGGTATCTTTTTCACATTTAGAGAGTTTGAAAAAGAGATGTAAAAGAAAACTCCATCATGTCCCTTTACGTAATTTGTCTCTTGAATCCAAGAAGGTGGAAAAAAATATTCGAGAGAACCTCCTAGCCATGTTTGACTAAGGTGTTCCTTTTTCATACAATAGTCTATCTCAATCCGGAAAAGGGTTAAACTTATACTGAGTAGAAGTCAATTCATTTACTTTAACGAGTTCGAAATGACAAGTACTCTGTAATCTTTTCATATTTTTGGAGTCTGAAAATAGCTGAAAGGGGACTCCACCTGGAGGAACGAGTAGTATAAAAGGATAGCAATTGGTTCCAATAATGGTGGAACTGCTCAAAACATGTAATGGTCAAGAGGCTGGCTAATAACACCACTCATCGTAGATGTTCCTCGGGAAAGGGTAAAACAACCAAGTGAAAGCGTATGATTAGACAAAGAGATGGTGACGATGGAATGAAACAACCAAGGCTCATCTAGCAAAAATCGGCTGCTAAAAACAAAAATCATGAGATGTAAAGAGGGAAATGGTTTCATTTTTACTCAATATTGAAACATGGGAAACTATGCTTGAGTATACTTGAAGATGGTTTCATTTATACACAAGCTTGAAACAAAGATAAACTATGCTTAAGATAAGTTTGCATGCCCCAAGTATAATGACTCAATTTGAGGAACATACCCCCCAAGCTTCATTTCATTCACCTAAGTAGACTAATGGTTACTAACAGGTGGATGGAATGAAGGTTTACTTACAAGATCAATGGAAAAACTCGACTGGGATTTTACGAGATATAATGAAAGACTCGAATGGGAAGGGGATTTGTTTCATTTTTTAATGAACTTGACACAAGAAAAGAACCATGCTCATGACACCTTGTTTCATTTTTTAATGAGGTTGAAATAGTAAAATAACTATGCTCATGGGGACCTATTTCATTTTTCTAAATGAGGTTGGCATAGTAAAAGAACTATCCTCATATTCCTTGTTTCATTTTTTAAGGAGCTTGGCACAAGACAAGGAACTCTGCTCCATGGTCCTTGTTTCATTTTTTAAGGAGCTTGACATAAGACAAGGAACTCTACTCCATATCCCTTGTTTCATTTTTTAAGGAGCTTGACACAAGACCAGAAACTTTACTCCATACCCCTTGTTTCATTTTTTAAGGAGCTTGACACAAGACCAGGAACTCTGCTCCATGGTCCTTGTTTCATTTTCTAAGGAGCTTGACACAAGACAAGGAACTCTGCTCCATATCCCTTGTTTCATTTTTTAAGGAGCTTGACACAAGAACAGGAACTTTGCTTCATGGTCCTTGTTTCATTTTTTAAGGAGCTTGACACAAGACAACTAACTCTACTCCATATCCCTAGTTTCATTTTTTAAAAGGCTTGACACAAGACCAAGAACTCTGCTCCATCCCCCTAATCACAACCCAAAAGAGGCCATGGCTTCCAAGAGGTTCTCATTAGATGCGAGAACAACATTCTGGAAGGGATACATGTCAAGGGAATCAATGGAAAAATCGGATCCAATGTCCCCAGTACATAATATACTACATCATTTACTAGATCATTAGTAGATGTGGGCATGGAAAATGTAGCCACATAATTAACCTGTGGCAGGGGTGATATCGCTTGCACATAAGAACCATTTAAGGATGATGGTTGATTGGAAGTTGATTCAAGACCAATGAATGTAAGTTGATCAATGATCACAATGTTTCCTTCATGTAGGAAATGCATCACTCGAAAGAGAGAAGAAACAAGAGCTCCCATGACATAAATAGAGTCACGGCCAAGGAGTAGATTAAAATCCAATGGGCCTTGGACAACCATCCCATCTATATAGACATTTTTCCCTCCCAAAGTAATAGGAAAATTAGGAAGGATCCCTAATGGCTTACCAGTTCATTTGTTAAAATCTAACAGATTCTAGGTGACAGGGACAAGCTGAGGAGAACCTAAATCTTGCCAAGTAGTTGAGGACATGATGCTAACATATGTGCCCTTGTCTGTGATTGTGCTAGGTACAGCCATATGGTAAGCATGTATTGTAATACGGAAAGGCACATAAGATGGAAGATGATATCCTGCCAGTCGACTCCAATCAAAAGAAGTGACTAAACTACTCAGAAGGGGTGTTGTATGAATGTGAGAGTTGACCTCTTGCTCGATGGGAATAGGATAACTTCTCTCATGCTCCTCGGGAATGGGAGGATTTCCCTCTAGTTCATTCGAAACTGATGAAACCAAAAGAACCTGAGTAGTATGAGGTTCACTCTCTACCGGAAACGTACAATTAACTGAAGGTGGTTTCAGGTCTATCGTTTTCTCAACCAATGGTTGGTCGAGAATAGATGCACGAGACTCACTTTCAGAGAGAGTGTGATTGACCAAAAATGACTTTTGATCAAATACTTGATCAACTAGCGGAGGATCAATGGAAAGCTTTCAATACCTAGTCATAAGACAAGGTTGAGAAGTTGTAAGGTTTTCCAACTCTTTGGAAGCTTCATCCATAAGAGGACAAAGGTGAATGGGATGATTAACTTCACACAACTTACAAGGAAATTTAACTATTATCTTTTTCCCATGAGCTTTATTGTTACTAGTTGAGGGTTTGTTACCAGCATGATCACCAGAGACTGATGACAAAGATGGATGTGAACTTGAAGACCACACGAATAAGACCTTGGGAATACCAGGAAAATTCTGAAGAATGTGGTCACCCTGACATAAAATGCAAGGGAATTTTACTTTTTGGGGCTTGTTGGAAGATTTTTCTACATCAGTTGCATCCATATCAATGACTGCTTGGTTTCCCCCTTGATTATTTTGATTCTTCTTCTTCGTCCTCTTCTTCTTTTTCTTAGCTTCCTGGTTACTAGAATCCAGACTTTCACGAGGTGAAGAGGAAGAATGGGGTGAAGAAATAGGCGACGAAGGAAAGGGGTCAATTCTAGGATCAACATGAGGTTGATGTTGTTCATGTGGAGGAGAACTTGGTTGAAAATCAATTTGGACATTCGAAACCACCGAGGTCAAAAATAGCCAAACTGGTAGACCAATGGTCAATCCAGGAAGTGACAACGTTGCCATTTAGGGAGCACCAGCATTTCCAAAAGAAGGAAAAGGACTAGGATTCCCATCAGAGGCGTTTCCTTGACTGGTAGACTGAGGAAATTTTGCCATTGGTATCAACCTAAGATCTACTAAGGAGTATTTCCACAGGAAGGATGTTGTTCTGTGGTCAGTTAATTTCAGAATTTGAAACGAAAACACTACCTTTTCATATTTTAAGAGTCGAGAAAAGGACGAAAAGGTGATTGTAGTCACTTTCATAGGTTTAGCAAGACTGAAAGGATAAGTTCTCGATGATATTTTCAAATTTAAAGAGTCAGAAAAGATCGAAATGACTACTCAGGTAACTCTAGGTAAAAAGGATTACCAAGTAACCGTGAACTACAATATACACCTCAGCAATTAAATTTACCAAGGACTTGACATACGTGTAGGAAATCTCCCTGAATGTTGTGTTCGGTGTGTCACGTTTACAGGGTGGCAGACTCGACTTCCTATGGATAAAGGTTTGCAATCTATGGGGGTCTCACTTTATATACTCGACGGTATGGGGAGAAAAAGTCCATGATAGCACTATCTAATGCAAAATCGAATGATAGCTGCTAAGTTTTAAATACACTGAATTACCTTCAATTAAGCTTCGATTTTGAGGCTCAAAAAGATGTCACCTAAACACCTATGATGCAACTATATGAGAAAATGAAAACTTTTCATTTCAATGAAAGCTAGACTAACCAAGGGAATAAGTTCCAATCAATAATACATCAAGCAAAATGCCTTCCACTAACTTTCACTTTCGTCTTCCAAAAGCAGAATGTGAAAACAAAATCTAATCTTTCATTTCACTAAATGCAATGCCAAAAGTAAAAAAGATTTTTAGTTTTCTAACTATCCTAAATGCAACTTTTTGCAAACAAAATGATTTTGACTTTACAAAGATGCACTTATATGAATCATGATTTTCTTTTTGTTTTTAATGATTTGATGCACCTATACAATTTTAGCTTTCAATCACCAAAAAAATATAATCTATTTTCCATGATGAATCTTAAAAGAATAAATTTTCAATGCAACTAATCTAATGCATGCTCCCGAAAAGGAAATTTCGAAATACAAGCTAAAACAAATGCAAAATGATGTTTTAAATGATTTACATAGAAAAAACAGTCAGTCAATCAGAAAAGCAAGCATCTCAATGACACCAACAAGCAGCAAGTGATGATCGATTGATTAGAAACCCTAGAACTCAATCAGATTTCACTTCAAAGCCAATGAGACAAATTTTTCAAATTAATCAAGACAATCAATCAAAAACACCATCGAAGCTCTAGAAAATCACTGATAGATGACACAGAGACTAAAAACAAGAATAAAAACCCTATTTTCTCTTATACTCTGGGATCATCACACCTTTCATAAGAAAAAGAGCGATAATTGCTACTGTACTTAATAAATCCTCAATGTCATCGTGACTGTCAGAGGAAAACCCGTTATGGGAAAGAAAAATGAAGAAAAATAAAAAAATCTTCATGACCAGACAAATATCAATGTCCTCAAGCAATTACCAGCAAGTGAAAATGGTTACAGAAAAGCAATCAAGCTAGAAAACTAACGGTTAGTCAAACTCGTCAAAACACAAGGTGAAGAATTGAAAGGAAAGGATCATAGGCTCTCCAGTGGAGTCGCCATTTTGTTGACATAGTTAATCCTCTCTGCGGAAAGAAACAATCCCTCTAGCCCAATGAGTGGGTCTAGCAACTGAAGTGACAATCAACTAGACATCTTCCTAGGTTATAATTGAAAAGAAGAATGAAAGAGTATATTGTATAATGGTCATATTTCAGGCACTTTGGGTTATGTCACAAGGAAGTGCAAAAGGTGTGACAAAATTCTGTGTAACAAAGTGGAGAGCAACAAGCTAGAGGCGATGGCAGGGAACCATTGCAGTGTTGAATATGTGGTAAGGATCATCATAAGAGGGATTGTCCGTAGTATTACTGTGGTGGTAGACCCCATATCCACAATGATCAGGAAGCGCATACAGTTGGTGATGTTGGTCACAGCATTCCTCATATCTATACAACCATGGACAACAGGCAGCGGATCATCAGGCATAGATCATTGAGATGGATGGTAAGATTTGTACTCAAGTTGTTTATATTTTGATTGATCCTAGATCTACCTATAGTTATATTATTCCTGACCTGGTGGATAAGTGTGGTTTGAGAAAAGAAGTGCATGAAAAAACTTGGTTTGTACAGTTGGCTATAGGTACAAAGAAGCGAGTTCACCATTGGGTAAGAGCTTGTGAATTTGAGTTAAATGGTATTCCTATAGCAGCACATTTGAATGTATTTCCATTGGGATTGTCTAGTATGCTTTTGGGTATGGATTGGATATACCTTCACAAAACAAAAGTTGATTGCTTTGACAAGTCCATTGAGTGTGTGGATGATAGTGGGGAAAAGAGGAATTTGCATGGAAAGAAGAAGCCTACATCAATGAGGATGGTTACTGCTATGCATGCTAAGCGCAGTTGTAGAAAAGTTTGTGTGATTTTTGTAGTACACATTTCTAGTGACAAGGGTAAGGAGGATGAGGATGTAGATATGTTAAGCAGATACCTAGTTTTGTAGCAGTTTCAGGATGTATTTTATGAGGAAATCATAGAATTTCCAACTCACAGGGAGGTATACTTATCTATTGAGTTGGTTCTAGGGGTAGCTCCAACATCAAAAGCACCTTACAGGATGAGCACACCAGAGTTGGTGAGTTAAAGTTACATATGAAGGAAATGTTGGACAAGGGGTACATTAGGCCAAGTGTATCACCTTGGGGTGCACCAGTGTTGTTCGTGATGAAGAAAGATGGTACTCTTAGATTGTGCATTGATTACAGGAAGTTGAACAAAGTAACAATCAAGAATAGGTACCCATTGTCAAGGATTAATTATTTGTTTGATCAGTTTAAGGGAGCATCAGTGTTCTCTAAGATCACAATACCATCAGGTACGCATCAAGGAAGATGATATCTTCAACACTGCATCCAGGACCAGGTATGGGCATTATGAGTTTGTTGTTGTTCCATTACATTTATGTGTTTGATGAATAGTGTGTTGCATCCTTATCTAGACAAGTTTTTTATTGTATTCATTGATGATGTACTGGTATATTCTAAGAATGAGGAAGAACATGCCAAGCATTTAGTAGTAGTGTTGAGATTGCTAAGAGAGCATTAGTTTTATGCTAAACTGAGCAAGTGCAGCGTATTTCAGACTGAGGTAAATTATTTGGGGCATTTTTTCTCCAAGGACTGCATAGCAATGGATCTAGAAAAGAAAAGGGCTATCATGGAGTGTGCAGCTCCTAAGAATATGGAGGAGGTGAGATCATTCATGGGATTCGAAAGTTACTACAGGAGGTTCATTAGGAACTTCTCATGCATTGCATATTCTATCAAATCATTGCAGCAGAAAGGTAAGAAGTTCGAATGGATAGAGGAGTGTGAGGCTAGTTTTGAGCAACTTAGTCAGTTGTTGACATATGCACCAATGCTAAAGATTGCAGATCCACACAAGGAGTTTGTAGTGTGTGCAAATGCTTACAAGAGAGGACTTGGTGGAGTTCTCATTCAAGAATGATAGGTAGTATGTTATGAGTCACGAAAATTGAATGAGCACGAGTAGAACTACTTGATGCACGATCTTGAGCTAGCAGTGATTATACATGCATTGAATATGTGGAAGCACTATCTTCTGGGCAAGAGGTTTACATTACAGAGAAATCACAATAGGTTGATATATTTGTTTGATCAAATGAACCTAATTTACAGGCAAGCTAGATGGTTGGCTACCCTTAGTGAGTTTGACTTCGAGATCAGATACATCAAAAGGAAGGAGAATTGGGTTGTGGATGCTCTTAGCAGGAAGGTACATGTAAATCATATAGCAATTATGAACTCTTATGGGAAAAAGTTACAGGATATGATCTTGTAGGTAGGCTAGTGGGATGAAAAATACATGGAGATCATGCACAGGCTACATAAGAGCACATGTATAGGTACAGGTGCAGGTACAAGTGCAGGTACAGGTCCAAGTGATTAGGATGCAAACTATCATCTCACAAAAGATGGTTTGGTGAGATTTAGAGACATGATCTATGCACCGAATTGTAGTGAGCTCAAGAATATTATCTTGAGGGAGTTTCATTCCAAGCCATACTCGGGTCATCCAAGATATTAGAAGCCCTTGATAGCGGTGAATAAGTTATACTATTGGTTGAATCTGAAGAAGGAAGTGGTAGAGTTCATGGCTTAATGTTTAGATTATTAGAAACTCAAGGCGGAATGTAAGTATCTAGGTAGTTTACTACAGCCTATAGCGATTTTGGAATGGAAATGGGAGGTCATTTCCGTGGATTTCATCACAGATCTTCTGAGGACAATGAGGCATCATGACTCTATTATGGTCATGGTTGACAGGTTGAGCAAGGTACCTCACTTCATTCTAGTAAAGATTACATATTCAGAAAGTGAGGTAGCACATGTGTTCATTAGAGAGATAATAAGACTACATGGTGTTCCAAAGAAGATTGTGATGTACAGGGATGCAAAGTTCACTTCCAAGTTCTAGAAGGAGCTATTTGTAGCCTTGGGTATAGAGCTCACCTTCAGTAAAACTTATCATCCACAAATAGATGGATAGACAGAGAGGGTCAACGGGATCTTGGAGGATATGTTGAGGATGTACATGATACACTAGTTGAGGAAATGGGAGGAGTATTTTACATTGGTTGATTTCGCATACAACAATGGTTATCAAGAGTCATTAAGGATGAGTCCTTTCGAGGCTTTGTATGGGTGGAGTTGTAACACTCTTGTCAGCTGGAGTGATCCAGTGAACAGGGTACTTATTGGACTAGACATGTTGGTAAACATGGAGTAGGAAATGCATGTTATAGAGAAGAATCTAAAGGTAGCACATGATAGATAGAAGATTTATGCAGATCAATGCAAGGTGTTCAAGGAGTTTTAGGTTGGGGAGCATGTGTATTTGTGCATCAAGCCCAAGAAAATCTCTTTGAGTATTGGTTCATGTGCCAAGTTGGCACCACAGTATCGCGGGCCTTTTGAGATCCTTGAGAGGACTGGACTAGTGGCATATCGACTTACACTACCTCCAATAGTGAAATTCCATGTTGTTTTCTCTATTTCATTGCTTAAAAAGTATATAACGGATGTTGATCATGTTATTGATTGGTCTATATTGTAGGTGGAGCAAGAAGGAGAGTTTCAGCCAAAGCCTCAGTGCATATTGTAGCTGAAACATCTCATGCTCAGGAACAAATCCATAGACCAAGTTAAAGTGCAATAAAATCACTTTGGTCCTTAAGAATCTACATGGGAGATGGTCGATTAGATGCAAGCCCCTTATCCTTCATTGTTTGTTAGTTGAGGCAACGCAGTTTTGGTTTGATGTTGGTATATGTTTGGCATATGTTTTTATGATGTTTGGGTATATGTATGTATATATATATACATATGTAAATACTGCCATGAGCTAAGTTATAAAGCTCCAATAAGCGGTATAGGTTTCATGTTATTATGGTTGTTATATTTTCATGTT
>APFE031515755.1:45457-56209 GCA_000404065.3 Pinus taeda
GTTTTCTTTTCAGTGGTTTTTCTTAGGTCTTGGTGTGGTTTAACACCGAGGATTGTGTTCCCCAAGGAGGAGGGTTCTGTAATAGCCCTGGTGAAAAGTTCATGTAATAAAAGTTAATAAAGGAAAAATAAGACCACGGTTAAGAGACACTTATTCGAAGCTGAATGTTAGGCAAAGATATCCTAGTGGGCATCACTGGATGTGTGTTTTAGCTAAGTAAATTGGCAATGGCATTAAAAGGAAAAATGGAATTTTTGGAACATTTATTTATGAAAATAAAGGAAATTAGGAGAAAAGTAAGGTGAAAGGTCATAGGTTGCATGTGAGGAGGAAATTGAAGGAAAATAATGGAAACTGGAGAAATTATAGGCCTCATTCATAAAAAGGCTTTTGAGGATGAGTTGGTAACTTTTTTTTAATTCAATTTTGGAGCTCTCTCATTATTCTCTCTCTGTCTCTCTCACTCTTAGTCACCTAGAGTTTTCTTTGAGCACTCTAGCTTTGGATCAAGGAAGGAAAAAAAAGCAAAGGGAAAGGAAGGAAAGAAAGGATCAAGGAATAAGAGAAGGATCAAGCAGCTTTAGCAGGAATATTTGCAGGTATCCTTTTGCATGTGTGATTTCCTATCTAGTTTGGACGTGCATGGATTTGCATGTTTTTGTATGGTTCTCTTGTTGTCGGTGGCATGGTTTTGCTGGGTTATGACAATGATTTTCAGCCTAGTCTTTCCTTTTTCTAGATGCCATGGTGTTGGGATGTTTATTTTGGTTTTGAGGTTTGGTTTGTTGGATGGATTTCAGAATCTGGGGTGAAGGTGGTCTCAAGGTTCATTCCTAGAGGCCTAGGAATCCCTTGACTGGTTTTGGCGGGATACACGGTAAACTCTGAGGGAGGAGTCTCATTTTAGGGCCTAGTGATCCAAGTTTGGATTTTGGTAAAGCCTGAGAGGTTGGTCTCAGTTTAGGCCTAGTGATCTAGGATTGAATTGTCGTAAATCCTGAGAGACAAGGAGATGAAAAATTCCTCACTGATAGTGATTGATTATGGATGGCATTCCAATTTCGGTTCGGTTGTGATCGGAGGATGGGCTTTGGTGTGATCACGGTTTGATGAGGGTGGAGGTGGTTTAACCTCTAGATTCCTTTGGTTGTTCATAGATTGGTTGTTCTATGAGATCCCACATTCATGCTTGGAATATGGCACTGGGGTGACTGGCTGAAAGAGAGATTTGGTTTAGCCATTTTTATGGTCAGGTGGTACGTGGAAGTCCTGAGCCTGGTCGAATTTTCCTATGATTAATAACGCTAAGTTCTCTTAATTTTTCACTGGTTTATATGCGTATTTAATGGTTGTCATATCTCTGATATTTATATGGTTTTATGTTGGTTATAAGCATGGTTAAATGATTGTTCATGTCATGGTTATTTCATGTATTTACTTGTAATTGTTAAATGGATGGATGCAAGACCTAATTGATGATATAATAGTTCAATGGAGAAGAAGGTGAACCTTCTAGTTATGTTTCATAAGTTTTTTCAATCATTTAGGCTTTGTATTGTATCCTAGACCTATATGTTTCATTGATGCCAAGTGTTTAACAGAATGTCAGTCTTGGTTGGGGATGCTCAGGCTTAGTCCTGAAGTTGATTTTTTATTTTTTTATATTGGCATCATGTCTGTGATGGATTTTGAAGGTTATAACAAGTTCTGGGTTGAGGTCGGGATTCTCGTATATAAAAGTGGTTCAAATCATGGGGATGTTGGCACAGATCTGTTGGAAAAATTGCAAGGACACTAGCAGAGGGACTTTGGCTTCTGGTCATTGTCTTGCCTATAGCATGAGAGTGACCAAGGGTTAAAAGGATTGAATCATCAATGGTACTTAGGGACAGGATCTATGAGTGGATGACATGTCTCCTGGGGTTGTTGTTGCTAATGTGGATGGGTTTGTTTGATATGTTTTGTCGGTTCCATTTCCTTAAGGTCACCAAGGAAGTTGAATCCCTTATAGTAGCCTCTCTTGCTATGTGTTTACCCCGACTAACCAGTTGCTTGGGTAGACCTGAGAGGAGGGGGTGTTACACATGACTTAGGGACTGTTGTTGGGTATAAGACACAAAAATATGGGTGGGAATCCTTTTCCTAAAAAAAAATTATACACTTGCCAAAAGAATGTAAAAGTGGTTTGGGATGTACAAACACATAGAGGGTGCCCCTTGAAGATGGCGACCTCCGTAATGATGTAGGTAGGGTCTTTTGCTGAGGGCAGGGACCCCATTTGTTGATCTTGGTGCAAGGTTGATGAGGTGGATGAAGTGATGTAGATGGGATATGCCATATGGAGGGATGGTAGGCCAAATATAGAATGCGTGGGTGCATCCAACTTAATCTGACAAAAAATAAATGAGGTGGCCTGGGAGTGGGATTGGTATGAAATAAGTAAAGAAGAGGAGAATGGTGCTGATCTTTAAGACATGCAAATGAGATGGCTCCCAAGCTTGAGTTGATGGTCATGAATCCTGATTGTGTTAGGTGATCTATAAAATGATGTGATCCATGTATGGGAGGAATTATCGACTATCATGGACGTTTAGCAGGTGTAAGTGGTAGGCATTGGTAAAATTGGTCGAAATGATGGACCCTATGGTGAAATTCAGAGAAATGATGTTAGGATATGAAAATATTTGTAGGAAGCTTATCATGTTGAGTGGAGAATGATACCTTAACTGATGACAGTCATCGGGGAACTAATTCTTCTCAAAAAATGTTGGGAGACTTGCAACTTAAACAACCAATTCCCCAAGTGAAAACATCCAATCTTATGTAAACTAAAATGTGTTGAACAATATGAATCGAAAACATGGAAAGGTGCACTTGATAGATACTCTGAAACCTGAAACGGGCCCAAAAATGGGTGTGGTTTGGAAATGGCACGGAGGGTACCATGATGAAGATGATGTCATCCTAATCCTAATGTCGCTAATGGTGTTTTGGAAGGAGGTCCTGAGCTCCTGAATGGGCCACCAGAAGGGGACAAAGAGGGTGATATATAGGGTCATATGAGCCATATGCCACCTCGTTTGTATGTGCTAACGTGGATTGGAGAGCTAGGTCCACGAGCTATTTTCTTTTGTTGTGGTCAGTCTATGCACCTGGGTAGTGCACGAGGATATCCAAGTAAGAGGTCACTACCCGAACTTTGTGATTTTGGTACCTTAGGGTAGATACGCCACTCGGGATGGTCCGTATGGACCATTTTAGGAAAAAACCAAAATCTGTGTAAGTGACTATGAAATAGTCGTGCAAGGGAATGTGGGTCATAGAGGTAAAAAAGACACGTGATCACACAAATGAGAGGTAATAAGTTGCGAGGTATTCATGTCAAGTACCTCGTGGCTTTAGTGAAAATAGGCACGTGGGTATGTGATTGTTTGAGGAACAGTCGTGAGGTATGTGCATCTGCATGAAAAACAGGGGTGTGATAGAGGGGCTGAGGCCTTCGCAGGAAAGGGTCTTATAGTTGTCTAGGTGCATGACTATATGGCAAGAATCACTGCGACACCGTGGGTTTGTTTGATGAACAAGCTTGGGCTTAAACAAAGGAAAATTTTAAGCCTAGGAGGTTGATTTTTGCGTTTCTTCATGATTTGGCTAGGATGACGATGATATGGTGGGAGTTAGACTGAGATCATATCCGAATAGCGGTGGCAGGTGATGCTCGAGCACGAGCAACGCTGATAGGATGGGGGTTTCTGAAATTTTTTCAGAATCCCCTATTGATATCACAGGAGGACTTCTTGCACTTTGTCAGCGGGAGATGGGAGCCAAATCAAGAGGCCTTTGACATCCAAGGTTGAGATGTGAAATTCATTGCTAAGGTGGATGTATATTTTGTGACAGTGTTAATGCCTCAAAGTGAGGTACTACCGACACCATTGTCTCCTGGTCAAGTGGACCTGGTTGAGTGGAAAAGGGGCCATTGCGGACCCAACTCCTTTCAGGATGGTTGCATTCGAGTTGAGGTGATTTTGGATATAGCTGAGCAAGTTGCTCTGGCTATGATAGTACGACATGTCGGATCAGTGTCACCACACCATATTTCTGGGGTCCAGATAGTGGTCCTCCAGAGACTTCAGGGAGGTGCATTTTATGACTAGGCCAACTTTCTTCATAGGCCAAATTTTGTTATGGAAACATCCTCTATGAGAGGGTTGTGATGATGCGCCCCGTGTAGGTGGTTTTGATAAGGCCTCAGATGTAGAAATTCCTTGTAGATTCATACTACTAATTGTAATTTACCAAAACAATAAACTTGAATTTACTCTACTCATCAGTAGAAATAATTAAACGATCGGGAAATCATGAAGCATACAAGAGAAAGAATTAAATCAACACATTACACAATGATTTCCTGGGGAAAGCCATAGCTAAAAACCCCTGCTATCTATATATTGCATTAGTTAGAAAATATGACAAGATTACGATCCTTTGCTAAAGCCCAAGCAACCTCTGGACTATCTCTATTTGTCTCACAGCTTCCTAGACAATCCAAGGCTAATACTTAACTAATTTTCTACTTTCCCAAGTCCCTATTTCCTTGCATTGTTTCCTTGGGAATTAGCCCCCTATTAATCAGGGAAATTCCTAAATTGGAATTGCACAATCCTCATAGGCCTTCCTCTGACTACATGCATCACCTGTACAATTTAGATGATTATACAACTAATAGTACATTTCCCCTCAACTCCAATCTCAACTGGGTAACTCTGATATATGACATGCAAGAGTTATTTATGAGTGAATCATCAGTTAACTAGTTCATCATTGTAGGAAACACCACACTACTAGACCTCCCACTAGTTCCTCCAATAGTTAGAACTATTTTAACTGACTTTAACTCAGTTAAACTAAATTAATTAATTAAAACTCAAAATTAACTCAACCAGGGCTCCTATAAAGTAGGATACACTATTTGGTATGTGATATATTCTTTCCATGACTAGCCCCACGCATGAAACTACCTATGTTTTTGTGCATGGGTTTTGCACATGGTTTTGGGCATGATGGTTTTCCGCCCATGGTATCTTGTAGATCCGGCCAAGGGAACTAGGGTTATGTTCTGAGCCAGGGTTAATGGATTAGGGTTTATGTATGCTTTGGCATGTATATATATGTATTGTAACATTGCAAAGAATATAATGAAAAATCAATCTGGTAGCCCCGGTTTTGGGATCCAGGGGAAAATCTCTATGTATATATGTTTTATGTTTTATGCTCTCACCATTGTTTATTTTTTGTTTTTAGAATTCGTATGCAGGTAATTTCTGTACAAGGCTAAAACCTACAGACACTCTACATGACTCAGGTTATATCCTCAACTCGAATTAACTAAGACAACTAAGTCAAATTAACTTAGTTAACTAATACAAGTTGCCATGTGATGTTGAATTACAATTGTATTCCTATTTAATTCAAGGACAAAATTAAATTAGGATTTTCTTGTTGCATTTTCAACACTCCCTCTCAACAAGAAATAGTTTATCTTCTACCTTGATCCTGCCTCTATGAAACTCAAATTTAGCTCTTGACAGTGCCTTAGTCAATACATCTGCATCTTGTTCCCCTATAGGAAGGTACTCCAACAACATGATTCTCCTCTATATACCATCTCATAGATGGTGATACAGGATGTTGATATGCTTGGATCGATCATGAAAAATTGGATTGTCAGAGAGTTTGATACAAATTTGATTGTCATAGTAAATCATTGTAGGGTCCATCTTCTGACCAAATAATCCAACATGGAACTTCCTCATCCAAATAACACAACTTGCTTGACTAGAAGCCATGTATTCTACTTCTGCCGAACTGAGTGCACTTGATCTACATTTCCTGCTATACCAAGAAACTATTGCTAACCCAGTACTAAATATTCCTTCTGATGTGCTCTTCTTGTTGGATGGACTCCTTGCCCAATTTGCATTTTTGAAGCCTTTCATCTTCACTCCCTTTGTCCATTTGTACCAGCAACCAAATTGAGTGGTGCCTCAGAGGTATGTCAACAAATTTTTAGCTACCTTCCAATAAATTTTGGTTGGCTTAACCATAGCTTGACTAAGATGGTTAACTGCAAAACATATGTATGGTAATTTTTTCACCAAATACATGAACCCACAAGCAGCTTGTAAATAGTAGCCTCCACTACTTAACCTGAAGGAACATCTTCCTTCCTCCAATTTCCTGGTAGAGGACTCTCCATGGGTTTGCTACTCTCCATGTGGAACTTCTTCAGTATCTCATTGGCATACTTTCCCTGAGAGACAAATAGTTCCTCATCTCCTTTCCATATTTCTATACCAAGGAAATAATTCATGAGCCCCAAGTCCTTCATCTTCAATTCTCTTGCAAGATCCTCTTTGCAAGATTTTACTAGTTTTTCATCACATGTTAGAATTAAATCATCGAAATCTAATACTATAATCAACAATTTACCTTCAACCACAATATGATAAAGGTTTGCATCTTCTTTACTTTTGGTGAAGCTCAGCCTAGTGAAATAATTGTCAATCCTAGCCCACCAAGCATGAGGTGCTTGTTTCAATCTATTCAACACTCACTTGAATCTGCACACATGCAACTCTCTGTTGAAGGTCTCAGATCCTTCTGGTTGCTCAATGTACACCTCTTACTTAATCACTCCATTGAGGAATTATGTCTTCACATCCATCTGATGTATCTTCCATCTCATCTACGCTAAAAGTGATAGAATAGATCTGATTGAAGAGTTCCTTGGTACTGGAGCAAAGGTAGCCTCATAGTCAGTTCCCTCCACCTAAGAGAACCCTATGGCCACAAATCTAGCCTTGTGTTTCTCCACACTCCATCTACTGATTTATTTACCTTATAAAGCCATCTCGAGCTCACCACTGGCTTGTTTGATGGTCTTGGGATGATTTCCCAAGCACTGTTTCTGATAATGGAGTCATCCTCCTCAACCATAACATCAAACCATATTGGTTGATGCACTTATTCCTCGAATGAGGATGGCACAATATCTACACCCTCGCTCATCAGAGATGTTAGATTCCTATAATAAGAATCGGTGGTATTGGTCTCTCACTATTCATTTTGGTCAGTTTAGCCTATGGATCACTAGGTGTCATCATCTAAAAGGATTTCAAGTTCAAAGGGTCATTTATCAAACTAGTTTAAGGTTGGAAAAGTTGTTTTCTTGTAAAGTTTCTGTAAAATCATGATGCGGGTGTTTCCATGATGAAGTGCTCATAAGTAATTTTCTAGTGGTATATTCAGTTCTTCAAACTTACTTATGAATCAAAAGTTAGATCATATTGAAGTTTACTCTTCAAAATCCAGAAAACAATGGAAAATACCTAAGTATGGCTCCTGAATCCCGCAGATCGGATGTTTGGAGAGGCAGGTAGTACATGTAGGTGAAAAACGTCGATTAGCGATTATCGATATCGCATATTGCCAATCGAGGATCTTTCATCCCACAGTTCAGAGGTGACGCAGTCTGATATGCGATAAAAGTGTCAAGGACAATCCTCTAGTGTTAAAGTGTTGGGAGGGCCGAAAACAAAATAAAAAAGGAAATTCATCGCAGAATAAGGTAGGCATGCATTTTCTTTCTCCTCCCAAAGATATGCATGGCAGTCGATGATTGGATCGGATAAGGGCCATGTGGAGGATGACATCAGTAATGATGTGGCCTTATAATGAACACGTGGCAGGTGTATTCGGCATTGTCAAGGGTCAGAAGGGGCCAAAAATAGGTGACACATGTCACCACTGATAGGCTAACATATGGCAGTGACGTGGCGGTGATGACGTCAGCCATCGCATATTGACGATCGGAGGTTGAGTCTTGTGGTGAATTGGAGTGAAACCTCTGATTAAAAACCTCCGAGAGAGGGGCTCTGATAAGAGGGTTGAACGTGGGCACATGAAGAGTCACAAGACCAAGGGCCACACACAAAAGGTGATCTTCAATCGCAATCGACGAAATGTAATGTGTGCATCGAATGAAACCATCGATTAAATATCATCGGGAGGGGAGCTCCGATATGGAGTTTGGCTCACGAGAGGAGCCAAAGGACTAGGGGATAAACACAAAAAAGGTGATCAGAATTCACAATCGGAAAAGTAAACATGTTGTGCACCAAAGAACATACGTTGATTGGAAATCACCGATTGAGATGACTATGATGTGAGAGCTAGCCCACGGTTGTGAAAAGCATGAGGAACCAAAGGTCGGGGCTGGTAACCAAGCATTATCGCATATTGGCACTCAACACTTTTGAAGTGTGTGACCAAATGCAACATTATGAAATTGTCCATTGTGATATTCCAATATTACAAAAGGCATATGCTTAGGTCTCATGTGGGGACTATATATAGCATGGTATTTCAAAGAATCGGCCCCCTGTCCCAAGCTAAAGGGCTTAACCTCAAAAGACATAAGCCTATGGTTACTGCTCACTAGTTTTACAACTTAAGATCCTTTCCACAATCATGATTCTATGTTCCACCATGTTTTATGGTTTTAACTAATCGAAGGTGCCGCGATAAGTAGAAGGGGAATGAACCAGAGCATCAAGAGGGTTTTTAGTAGGATTTTTTGCATCACAGAAGGCAATTCAGGATTTTCCAGAGGACTACAAGAAGATGAGGATAAAGTTGATTTTCTGAGTTAATGCTCTTCTGTAATTGACCTAGATCTTGTTGTTTCTATTAGAAATGATCAAACACACCTTTTGATCACTTAGTGGATCTAATGCAATGTATTTGACATTTGGCCTAAATAATATAAAATGTTAAATGTGAAATGTAACAAAGGGATGGAATTGTTGAGAGGAAAGGCACTATATGTAAACATTTTAATAAAGCTTAGGGCATACTTAGTTATCTGTTTCAGAGATTCCTGTGGTGTGTGGTTTAAAGTCTGTGTTTCCTCTGTGTTAATCTAATATCCATTTCTAAAGTTTTTGTCTTGAATTCATTCCTGTATGCTCAAGATAACTATAGATATAATACATGATAAAATTCTTTATTTCTCTTCCATGTTTCTTCTAAATATTTGATTATAAGTCGTGTAGAAGAATTCATAACCTTATGCTCTGCTTATTTAATTGAATATTTATGTGTTTCCCTCATTCCTCGCTATACTACAACCGAAAATGACTTGAGATATGTGCTTACCTTGTCTCTATTGTCTTGATGGATCATGCATGCCCTAATGTGCTATAATCCTATAATTCAGTGGCCCTCACTCCCAGCAATTTTAATCAAATCTTATGTCTTCTACCCTTGAGCTTAATAACTAGTCTAAAATCCTATCAGTATTTTAGATTGATAGTTGATCCAGTGAGAGAGCCCTCTCCAAGGTTAGGGGGATTGGACATTCACCTACAAGTGATTTTTTGTTACCTCTGGGATACCTTTCCTCAACCCTAAGGGATTTATAGAGTGCTAACATTCTAGCACCGTTGTCGAGGATCAAACGAAATTTTTAATTTTCCCTCAGAAAGATGATCAAAGTTCTAGATCTTATTGTTGACGGTGAACTATAGTCAAACACGAGAAGGCTGAAATCATTCACCTGGTGACTCCAAGACTTCAAAACATATTTATAAAAGGACAAACCTCATCAAGGAAGGATGGAAAAACTGTGTGTGAGAGTCAGGTACTTGAACCTGAATTTTTTGCAGGATATAATTTTTTGTTGTATCAATTGCCTCTTGTTTTTTCCTAAGTATATCAAAGATATTTTATTTTATCTGTTAAACCTGAATATAGACTATAAATATCCACACAAGTCTTCTTTGAGAGATTTACGACATTCTCTTGAAGTTGCAAATGTATATCGTATTTATACGAGTTTTCCTGAACAAGGTCCAATTGATAATCATAGCCCAGTTGATACAGTTTCCTTTCATACATCAGTCATGTTTGTTGCCGATATGCCCCATTAAATATGTCAAACCCTTTACATGAATTACCACATAAATATGGGCAAAGGTTGCCTAAATTTGATAGTACAGGCAAAGTCACAGCACGACAGCATGTAAACAGAATCATTGATTTTATGGATCTGGAGGAAGTTGATTATGAAGACGTGAAATCAAGGTTGTTTACTGAAAGCCTTACGGGAGAAGTCAAGAGATGGTATAAAATCCTAGAAGTTGGAAGTATGTCTTCTCTCCAATAGTTTGAATGTGTTTTCATTGACAAATGGGAGGCCAAAGTGAACCCTTTTCAGATTATGGATGAATATTGGAGCCTAAAGAGGTAGCCTCGTGAGACAGTCCAAGAATTCTCAACCAGATTTAACAATGTTTTTAATGTGATACCTTCAAATATAAAACGTCCTCCAGGATTGGCCATGCTTCATTTCCTAGATGGTTTTGAGGCTGAGATTGCTTATCAACTCAGAGAGAGGAACCCTGCCACTTTGTAGGACATGCAAAAAGCCATGGTTAATGTGGAAACCAATCTATTGATAAAGAGGGCCAGTATGGAAGTTGAAAGGAAGGAAGAAGTGAAGGAGGATATTTCTCCATTGTCAGATCTAAGCTGAATACATTGATGAAAACCATGGAAATGTTCACATTGCAAAATGAACCTGTTGTTGGAAAACAAGCTTCCTTTCTAAGGCAAATGGGTAGAAAAAGGAGATATAGGTTATTTGTCTCACAAAGAGTTAGAGCCTGGTTGTTTTATTTATTCATTTGA
>APFE031515755.1:65981-96402 GCA_000404065.3 Pinus taeda
CTAAACTATCATAGGCAAGGAATTCTTAGTTGCTCCTGCTTCTTAGTTATCATTTTGATCATTTAGTAAAAAAATTCTTAATTGCTTTTTATTGGTAATCATCCAACTTCCCTCCTCTTAAAACATGTTGAAGGGTTCTTAATTGCCCTTCTTCCCTTTTGAGACCATCCCACCCTTTCAAGTTACCATTTTCTCCCTGTTTAGCTCTCTTTCCCTCTGAAGCCATCCTTTGTTGAAAAGCCAAATCTAATTAAGCCATCTTCTGTTGACTCCATTAGCCCAATTCTACCACCAAACACAATCAAAACCTCCAAGCTTTCATAACTAGCCTAATATCTATAAAACAAAGCTAAATCTTAAAGAGAGAGCGCTCTCTGAGTACAGATTGGCTAGATTTTGTACTTAAAAGTTGGTTTGTGGTTACCTTGGACCCCTTTCCCTCTTCTCACAACTTCAGGGAAAGGCTATGAGAATCAAAGTTTCGAATTTGAATTCATAAAGGCTTTAGATTGTTGGGTTGTTTTATATTCTTTCAATGAATGCCCCAGTAGTGAAGTGGGGGGGGGTTAGAGGGGGCCCGGTTAGCCCCCCATTGTCGAAGGGTTTGAGGGGGGCGATAGCCTCCCTCTACGAGGTTTGGGGTAGCGTCCCGGGAAATTTTTTTTTTGACCCTATATTAGGTTAGCGGACCTACCTATGGTTTTGTGCGTGGATTTCGCACATGATTTTGGGCGCGATAGTTTTTGATCCATGGTATTTTGTAGATCTGGTCAAGGGAACTACAATTATGTTCTAATCCAGGGTTAATGGATTTGGGTTTATGGATGTGTCGGCATGTATATATATGTATTTTAACATTGAAAGGAACATAATGAAAAATCAATCTGGCAGTCTTGGTTTTGGGATCCAAGGGAAAATATTTGTGTATATTTGTTTTATGTGTTATGCTCTCGCCATTGTTTGTTTTCTATTTTTAGAAACCGTATGCAACTAATTTCTGTACGGGGTTAAAACCTACATAGATAGTGAAATCGTTCCATGTAATAGCCACCCAATATTGTAGGAAAATTTTGAAGAAAAATAGACGTTGAAAATCATGTGTATGTGTACTTTTTCGTTGTTGATAAGCTAGTGGCTGAAAAGAAAGAGAGTGCTTGGGTTTTTGATGATTTTCAAGATGGGCTAATGCTTCAAATTATTGAAGAACCTTTTGTTGATTTGTTGCAATCATCAAAAGAGGTGAATTTCCATGTTTTTTCAAGATCCTTTGGCCAATTTGTTGCAGTCATCAAGGAAAATGGTTCTTCTTATATTTGTGGATTACAGTCAACAGTTTCAATGAGAGTTGGGGTTGCCAGTTTTATATCTTTCCTTCTTACTCATAAGAAGTATGATCAGAATTCATTCAAGCAATAATTTACTTGATTAGCTACACTGGGGGGATCACATCATATGATTGTACATATTCTCAACAAGTGTAGACAACTCTCATTGAAGTTTGAAGCTTGAGGAGAAGGCCTTACGACTTCAATGATATGCTATCAAAATTTACTTATGTCCTTTGAAGTTCTTTAGTGTATACAATGTTTTTTAGAATAAGTTTTCATTCTTTCAGTCAGTTTTTTGTTAGTAGGCTTTTATTTTGACTCCATTGCCCAATGGTTAGGCCACTAGTCTGCATTTTGTTCTTGGCACCTCACAAGGAGGATGTCATCCCCATTAGAGCTGATGTTAGAGTCCTATAATAGGAATCAATGGTATTGGTCTCTCACTATTCATTTTGGTTAGTTTATCCTATGAATCACTAAGTGTCATAGTCTAAAAGGATTTCATGTTCAAAGGGTCATTTATCAAACTAGTCTAAGGTTGGAAAAGATTTTTTCTTATCAATTTTTTGTAAAATAATGATGCAGGTGTTTCCATGATGAAGTGCTCAGAAGAATCTTTCTAGTGGTATATTAATTTTTTCAAACTGATTTCTAGAGCAAAAGTTCGAACAGATTGAAGTTTACTCTTCAAAATCCAGAAAACAATCGAAGATACCTAAGTATGGTTCTTGGATCCGGTAGATCAAAGATTTGGAGAGCCAAGTAGTGTAGGTAGGAGAAAAAAAACCAATTAGTGATCATCGATATTCTATATCGATGATCAGAGATCCCCCATCACGTAGTTCGAAGGTGGTGTGTGAGATATGCAATAAAAGTGTCGTGGACAAGCCTCTAATGTTAAAGTGTTGGGAGGGTTGAAAACAAAATAACAAAGGAAATTCATCACAAAACAGGGAAGGTCGGGCCTTTTCTCTCTCCTCTCAAAGGGACACATGGCAGTCAGCGATTGGATCCGATAAGGGCCACGTGGAGGATGACATCAGCAATGACATGGCCATATGGTGGACACGTGGCAGGTGGATTCTGCATTTTCAAGGTTCATAAGGGGCCAAAAATGGGTGACATGTGTTACCAATCACAAGATAACATGTGGCAGTGACGTGGTAGTGATGACGTCAGCAATCGCATATCGACGATCGAAGGTTGAGGTTTGTTGTGCATCGGAGTGATACCTCTAATTGAAAACCTCCAGGATAGGGGCTCTGATAAGAGGGTTGAATGTGGGCACCTGAAGAGTCACAGGACCAAGGGCTACACGCAAAAGGTGATCATCGATCATAATCGGTGACATGTAATGTGTGCATTGAATGAAACCGCCAATTAGAGATTTTCAGGAGAGGAGCTCTGATATGGAAGTTGGGTTATGGTCATGAGAGGAGCAGGAGGACCAAGGGCTTAACATAGAAAACGTGATCAGAATTTGCAATTAGAAAAGTAAACATGTTTTGCAAAAAAGAACATCCGCCAATTGGAAATCGTCAATTGAGGGGGTTCCGATGTGAGAGCTAGCCCACGGTTGCGAAAGGCACAAGGAACCAAAGGCTAGGGCTGGTAACCAGGCGTTATCGCATATCGACGTTTGCAACTTTTGGAGTGTACAACCAAATGCAACACTATGAAATCGCCAATTGCGATATTATGATATTGCAAAAGCCTAAATGCATATGTTTAGATCCCATGTGGGGACTGTTTATAAAAAAATACTTCAAAGAATCGCCCCCTATCCCAAGCTAAAGGGCTTAACCCCGAAAGACATAAGCCTATGGTTATTGCTCACTGGTTTTACAACTGAAGATCCTTTCCACAGTCATGATTCTATGTTCTGCCATATTTTATGGTTTTAACTAATTGGAAGTGTCGCGATAAGTAGAAGGGGAATGAACCAGAGCATCAAGAGGGTTTTTAGTAGGATTTTTGGCATCACAGTAGGCAGCTCGGGATTTTCTAGAGGATTATGAGCAGATGAGGATGAAGTTTATTTTCTAAGTTAATTCTCTTATGTAATTGACCTGGATTTTGTTGTTTCTATTATAAATGATCAAACATACCTTTTGATCACTTAGTGGATGTAATGAAATGTATCTCGCCTTCGGCCTAAATAATATAAAAGGCTAAATGTGCAATGTAACAAAGGGATGGAGAATTGTTGAGAGGAGAAGCATTGTATGTAAACATTTAAATAAAGCTCAGAGAATACTTATTTATCTGTTTCAGAGATTCTTGTGGTGTTTGGTTTCAATTCTGTGTTTCCTTTGCGTTAATCTAATATCCATTTATGAATTTTTTGTCTTGAATTCATTCTTGTATGCTCAAGATAACTGTAGATATAATACATGATAGAATTATTTATTTCTCTATCATGTTTCTTCTAAATATTTGGTTATAAGTCGTGTAGAAAAAATCATAACCTTGTTCTTTCTTACATTTAACTGAATATTTATGTGTTTCCCTAATTCCTCGCTATACTACAACAGATAAATGACTTGAGATATTTACCTACCTTGCCTTTGTTGTCTTGATGGCTCATGCATGCCCTGGTGTATTATAATCCTATACTTCAGTGGCCCTCACTCCCAACAATTTCAAACAAATCTTATGTCTTCTACCCTCGAGCCTAATAACTAGTCTGAAATCCATATCCTATAAATCTTTTTGATTGAGAGTTGATCCAGCGAGAGAGCCCTCTCCAAGGTTGGGGGGCTGGACCTTAAACTAAAATTGGTTTGTGGTTACCTCTGACACCCCTTTCCTAAGCCTTAAGGGATTTACGGAGTGCTAACAAGATCCATGTAGATAGTGTACCGATCTGGTGACCTCCTCTGCCTGTTGTGTGATGTGGGTGCTCCCACATTCTAGCTAGCATCGTGCATCAATCTATCATCCTCTCTTGTGCACTTCCTCTCATCTCTGGAAATATCTTCATGAGTGGGTTCTTCCATTCTATGCTCCTCTACATGTGGCTATTCCACATCATCCTGAGGTTGTTCCTTTGGTGCTAAAAGTTCCTCATTTTCATGTAATTGAAGCTCCCTCTCAAGGGAACATCTCATGGCCTTCTCTTCATCAAAATTCACATCTCTATGAACCATTGTCATCTTGTGAGATGGCAGGTACACCCGATAGTTGTGAAGTGTATCAGTGTACCCCAAAAATATGCCCAGCTTAGTTGTTCATTCTATTTCTTTCCTTGCATCCTGAAGTGTGCCACATCTGGTTTCTTACCTTAAAAAGATTCTTATGGTGTACTCATCCAAAGAATCGGACGAGGACTCTTGTTCTGCACATATACAACTATGTTGCATTCTTCAACCCACAAGTGCAATGATAGGCCCTGATCATGTAAAATTTCCTGTGCAGCTCACCCAATATTTCATTTCTTCTTTTTAGCCACCCCATTTTATTTTGGGTTATAGGGTGCTATTAACTCTTTTAGAATGCCTTCTGATGCATAGAATTTCTTGAATTCATTCGACACATATTCTCCACCATTATCGCTCCTGAGAGCCTTCCATTTCCTACCAGTTTCTTTCTCAACAAATGCTTTAAATTCACTAAATTTAGAGAATATCTTATCTTTCTTCTACATGAAGAAAATCCATCACTTACGTGAAAAATCATCTACAAATATTACATAATACATGTGCTTGGCCATGGAGGTTGTTGAGAATGGTCCAAACATATTTGAGTGAACTCTTTCAAGGATCACTTGCATTCGACTATCCTTATCATGAAAGGTGGCTTTGGTTTACTTCCCCAATGTACACCCTTTGCATGTATATCTCTACTCTAGTGCACCCTTGGGAAGTCCTGTAGAAATCTACTGCATGATCTTCAAAGCTCCATGTTGCAATTGACCCAATATTATATGCCACAACCCACTGATGTCTCGGATCTGCACCTTCTCTGCTTATGTCATCAAGGAAACACAGTCTTCTACATCCAATTTGTAGAGGTTCTTCACCTAAAACCTGATCCATTTCACTTGTCCTAAGGCTATGTGATGAAGGAAATTCTTTCCTTTGCTAAATTTCACATCGTAGCAACAATCCTCCAGCATAGCAACTGAAACCAAATTTTTCTTCAGACCCGGAACATACATGAAATCTTTTAATGTGAGAGGAGAACCAAGATCCCTCTGAAATGCAACGATACCAATGTCGTTCACAATATACCTTCCATCTTCTCCCATTTCGATGTGCATCTCGAGGTCCTTCTCCTCTAACTCACTAAAGAATTTGTTTTTTTCAGTCATATGGAATGAGACTCCACTATCCAGATACCGCACACTACCCATCACTGATGTCATGATGCAAGTGATGAGGGTTAAATCCAACTCAAATTGTGAAGAAAGAGATTCACCTGCCGCTCCTCCTCAGTGCTTCTTTCTGGCCTTCTTTTACAGACACTTCGTGGCATAGTTTCCTAACTCACGGCAGTAAAAAAAATTAATCTTTGACAAGTCCTTCTTCTTGTCGCCCTGACTAGAATCTTATTTGGAATAGGATGACTTCCCTTTCCCTTTCCCTTTCTTTCCCTTTCCAACTAAGGCACAGTTCTCCTCATCATCATGCTTGGATGAGGATCCATATTTGGTGTTCCACTGAATCTCTTCTTGAACTAAGTCAGACCACAACTACTCCCACTCTAGTAGCTTCTCCCTCCCATTTACCAAATCCTGGTATTTGTGCAAGATCTTGGGAAGGCCTAGAAGTGCTAGGATGACCATATCATATTTATAAATTGTAACACTAACACTTCCAAGCTCATCCTGACATTGGGTGAACTTCACCAAGTACTTCGGTATTGTATCGCCCTTCTCCATCTTGATTTTTCTGAAATTGTCCTTCAGTGCCAGCTTCCTATGGTCATTGTTGTTTTGAAATAGGTCTCTCAAGGCCTTCCACATTTCATATGGAGTCTCCTTAACATGGAAGTTTCGGAAAATATGATCTCAAACTCCTTCTAGGACAATCCTCCTTGCCTTTGCAACACATTTTCTCCACTCTGCCAAATCTTGAGCATCGGTTGTTGGAGGCCTATGAATATATTTGTCTATGAATTTTTTAGGCCCATTGTCTTCCAACAATGCCTCCATCCTGCCCTTCCAAGCAATATAGTTCGAACTATCCTCAAGGGAATATTCGAGTCTCAATCCTTAGAATGGCATCCTTCTAGCTCTGAAGTATGATACTGCAAATTTGATTTCACCTACAAAATACAAGCTTGTATTCTCCTCTTCTAGAGTGATTTCTGTTATGATACCATGTAGAAATTCCTTGTAGATAAAAATTGATAATTGTAATTTACTAAAAGAATAGACTTGAATCTAATCTACTCATCACTGGAAACAATTAAATGATCGTGAAATCACAAATCATACAAGAGAAATATTTCAATCAACACAATACACAATGATTTCTTGGGGAAAGTCATAGCTAAAAACCCCTTCTATCTGTATGTTGAATTAGTCAGAAAATATGAGAAGATTAAAATGCTTTTTTCTCAAGCCCCAACAACCTCTGCACTATCTCTATATGTCTCATCACTTCCTAGACAAAACCAGGCCAATACTTAACCAAGTTTCTTCTTGCCCAAGTCCCTATTTCCTTACGATGTTTCCCTGGGAATTAGCACCCTATTAAATATGGAAATTCATGAATTGGAATTGTGCAATATTCGTAGGCCTTCCTCTGACTGCATGCATTACCTGTACAATTTAAATGATTATATGACTGATAGTACATTGTCGTTGAACTCCAGTCTCAAATGGGTAACTCTAAGATATGACATGCATGAGTTATTTATGAGTGAATCATTAGTTAACTGGTTGATCATTGCAGGCAACAACACACTAGTGAACCTCCCTCTAGTTCCTACAATAGTTGGAACTAGTTTAACTAACTTTAACTCAGTTAAACTGAATTAATTAATTACAACTCAAATTAAACTCAACCAAGGCTCCTATAAAGTAGGATACACTCTACATGACTCAAGTTAGACCCTCAAGTAGAATTGTTGACAAGGTTAAACCTCTTTGCAGATATAGACGATCCCTCTAGCCCAATGTGTGGGTCTAGCAATTGAAGTGACAATCAACTAGACATCTTCCTAGGTTATAATTGAAAAGTAGAATGAAAGAGATGACCTACCTCGTTCTGATGGTATTCTAATTTCCTTTGTCGAAGGCCTCGAACTGCTTGTGTCACGAACTCATTTCTGCTTCTCTCAGCATTTTATATACCTGCACAAGTGATCAAGAGACAACAAAGCATACCAAAACCAATAGCTAATCTAATAACAACGTACTTAACTGATCAAGGAATGTCAAGCTAAATAAATACATGAACATACATATTTTGGGAAGATGAACCAGTAGTTGTATATTATTTAAAGAATAAAGGGAAGTTTAAAACCATAGCCTTGATGTTGAAAGGATCTCCTTGAGTGGTAATCCAATTCCAATCCAAGAAACTCTCCAAACACTCCTTCTTCATGTCTAATGAATAGCCTCTAGGCACAAGCTCAGCATAGGGGTGCAAATGGACATAGACCAACCATATGGGAATGGGAGAAGAGGAATTTATAGGCTGGGAGAGGGAGTTAGGACTTCTCCAAAGATAGGATTAGGTGCACATCTCAAGGATGTAGCTCATAGGGATAGGAGAAAGAGGTCAAGTCAAGAGAATTAGACCTCATCTATGCAAAATCACCTCCAGCTCACCACTCTGGAAGCTTCTAGATTACGAAGCTTCTCATCTCCTTTGGGAAAATTACCTTTTTTGGATCATCGTGGGTATGCAAGGGAAAAGAGAAATGTCATCATGATTCAAACACTATGAAACAGGTGACCATTGTTGTTTTGAGCTTCATAAGAGTGATGACTCTCATTTTAGGGTTTTAAGAGCTATTTCTTCAGGGAAAGCTCAAGACATTTTCCAAGCAAAGTTTCAGGAGAGATCTAAGTTGTATACATGGATGAGTATATTGTATAATAGTCATGTTTTAGGCACTTCGGAGTATGTCATAGGGAAGTGCAGGAGGTGTGACAAAATATTATGTAACAGATACCCCCTAAAGCATGAAGGCAGAATAAGGAGTGATGGTTGAGATGCTTTACGAGCTCTTGCAAGGATGAGGGCACACACCATCAGGAGACCTGAAAATCAAGGACGCATATACATATACATATTTAAGATCAAGACATGAATCCATGGCATGGATGCAGCCATCCAGATGATGAATACTATATGAAAAGATCCATGGTGTGGACGAAGTCATCTAAATAACAAGGATCGTCGTAAATATAAAGTCCCACGGTATGGTAACATCCATATGTATAATGGAAACATGTGTACAATCATGAATGACATAAAACTCCATGCAACCTGAGTCATAACATACAATACTTAGGGTATTGCACTCCATCCCGACCCAATCAATGTAAGAATCCTAACACGCAAATAAGTGTGTTGAAGTCGAATGTGCAAATAAATGTGTTGAGTTTGAACACTCATGGAATCACCCGATCGAAAGCCAATGATGAAGACCTGGCATTGGATGTGAATAACTGGCCATTAGGGCATGCCAGCTCTAAGGTCCTGAAAGGGAGTGTCTAAGTCATCTTCCTGGATAATCAGCTGAAGTCGACAGGAAGTGACCCATCAAAGGAGGGAAATGATGAATCCCCCATCATTGACATGAAACAAGGAATAAAGTGGAATAATTCTCAAGACAGTAACAGCAAATCAAACAGTGTATAGGTAAATAACTGAAGATTGGACCTCTCTTGAAAATCAGCAACACGACTCTGAAGTGTGGTAGCATTCCACTCAACATAGGACTAAATGTCATGATGACATAAGGGAATAGTCACATGAGAGGCAAAATGGATCACCCAAACTCAGGAGGACAAGTGACTGAGCGAGGATATCCCAAACTCGACATGAGAGCAAAAAAGTGTCATGTTCAAGAGCAACATGATGCCTATACAAAGGATGTCTCATCTTCATTTTTCCCCACTATTTCTAGCGAGTACCCCAATTATTTTTATTACAAGCTTGAAGGGGATAGCATATGCTCGTTATGTAATTTCATTCTTCGAATGAATCCATCCTAGTAAGTTTTATGAGCCCTAGGAAGGATAAACTCAGTCTCATCATGGTGACGAGTCTTTCGTCTTAAATCTTTAACAAGTCCGATGTAAGAAAAACTTGGTATCCTTTTCATATTTAGAGAGTTTGAAAAAGAAACGAAAAAAGAAAACTTCGTCATGTCCCTTTCCATAATTTGTCCATCGAATCCGAAAAGGTAGAAAACAATATCTAAGGGAACCTATTGACCATGTCGATCAAGGTGTACCTTTTTCATAAAGAGTCAATCTCAGCCTGAAAAATGGGTAAACGTATACTGAGGTGACGTCAATTCATTTGCTTTAACGAGTTCAAAATGACAAGTACTCGATAATCTTTTCAGTTTTCGAGAGTCAAAAAAGCACTGAAATATGACTCCAAGGGGGTTCCTTTTTCATTTATTTAATGAGATTGAAAAAGAGATAAAATAAAACTCACAAAAATTGGTCAATAATGATCATTGTTCACTTTGAAGGTACCTGTAACTAGACAAGAAACACACCCATCACTGATATCGACAGAAAATATTGACAAAAATGAATTAGAAAACTTATAAATAGGCAAAAGTAATTTTAATGTTTACCATTTTATCAAAGTGAGCTCTAAGAGTGCATTTTGTGCCCTAATTTTCTTGATTTTAGAGTGGCTGTTGCAGGAGATCCAGGGTACCGTTTCACGAACCGTCTGCAACAGGTAAGAGGCCCATCCCTACTCTTGCATTTTATCACTTTTTATGCATTTTAAATGGTAAATTTTGTGTTATAAGGGATGATTTAACAATTTTAGGGCATCAGTGACCATTGCGGGTATGGTCATCAAACCCACAATGATCGCACTTGAGCCCAAAGGCTCAAGCGATGCCATTGCATTGTTTGTAAAAACACGTGCAATGGCACCGAGGGGGGATTTTTAGGGAAAAAACTCTCTTTTGAAGCAAAAATTGATGATTTTGATCCATGAAAAAGGCATTAATAAGTGTTAAATGATGTTTTGTAGGAGATCATGGTCTTGGAATGGAAATAAAGAGACCATGAGGCCTAAGACCATCAAGCAGCTCAGAATCCTGACCGCATAAACGCTTTGAGAGTTTGCGAGCTACTAAAGTTTTTCAAGGCCACAGGGTTAAGAGCTTAGATGGAACTATTGCCCTATTTGATCAGTCTTTGGGATGTAGATCAAGAGATATTCATCATAAAGGGTCGGGAATTAGAACTTGAGGAGATGGATATCTAATTCATCATGGGATTGTCCCGATGAGGGGAAGCGATCCAACTCTTTGGATCTCTCCAAGGAGGTGAAATCAAAAGGACTCTCATCCAGAGGCATTTTCCAGGTGCCGAAATGACCAATGGAGGGAAGGTGAAGATAGAAACAATCACCAACAACCTCATCTTGCAAACAATATTATTCACTATGGCACGTGTATCTGGCACGCAAGCTTGCATGAGGCTTCAAAATCTCAGTTCCAATATGTTATCACATGTTTGACCCCCACCGTATTCAACTGGTGTGGAGGCCTCTTGGAAAATATGAAGAGACAACAAACCAAGGGGAAGCATGGACACTTGAAGCAATTCGGGTTTGGTTCAATACTGTTGACCTTCTTTTTAGAGCAAGTGCCCTTATTCTAGTATCAGTGGGCAGAGGTACCAAATCCTGCCCCCCGAGATCTGAGACTCATGAGATGGAATCAACTCATGCCTCGAGGAGGAACAGGTCAACATATGCATTACCCACCACAATTTTTTGCTTGGTTGGAATGCCAACTACTCATCGTAAACAATTATTCTTATGCTAGCACGAATTTCGGGTGGGATCCAGATATACCTTTGCCACCAGGAAAACAGTGGACCAATGCAGGTAAAAACTTGTTTTTTGGATTTTTTCAAGTTTTATGATTTTTGGTAAAAGTGTAAGCTGAGACTCAACTTGTGATAAATGTGCAAATGTGGGACTAGAGAGACCACCAGGCATGTCGCCAATAGCATGATGATTTGTACATCAGATAGTGGGTGCAAACTATGAGGAAGGGGTAGACCCCTTAGCTGAGATGGAACGCAATCTGGAGGCGATAACTCGTGGAGTCCCAGAGTATGCCATTATTAATGATGTTCCATTGTGTTAGCAGAGACACACAGTGGGAGTCTCTGCGAGACTGCATAGGCTGTTAGGCCGAGTGATCAGAGCGGTCTCATGTTATCATGAGCACTGTGTAGGTCAATATTTTATCTAGCTCTCTTACACATTTTGTAGGCTTTGAAATCCAAGTGTCCCAGAACACTCTATTTTTTTATATTTTGATGTAAACACTCCAATAGATGTGATATATATATGCATGCTTTATTTCGTACTTATGTGTCCATAACATGATCAGTTTTTATAAATGACGCAAATTCCTATCAAGGACAAAATTCGCTAATGCATCTGTTAATGTATTTAAATTACGTGGAATATGTTGGTATGTAATGAAATCAAAATTCCTTTCCAGCAATCTAACACAGATACATACTCAAAATTTGTGGATTTCTCGCTGAGTAATGATTGTTTAACTGTAACACAACGAGTTGTGAATCCAACTTGACAATTGAATCCCTAATTCCAAGAGCAACTACTTCTGACAAGAGTTCAATAACTGCACTATATTCAACAATATTATTGGTTGTTCGACCAAGGTAGATACCTTGTAGGTTAATCAGCTCGCCATTAAGGTCATAGAGTACCCATGCTATGGAAGAAAGATTATGTGTGCTATGACAAGCACCATTAGCAAAACCAACGTAATGGCTTGATGACATCTGCAAACCGAGTTGAACACAGGGTAAGTAGGAAAACACATGTCTGCAAAGAAAACAAACACACCAAAAAAAAAATGCACACTAATGAATTAACACATTAATGTACAAAAGTTATTACAAGAATTTTATGCATAATACTTCTTCAGATACAACCCATTATGAGGTTGTGACCATGTGTCTCCCTCATAATCACATATCTCATAGGCACCTTTTGTAAGACATGCTTGATGATGTAGGGCCCGTGCCACATGGGTTCGAACTTTCCTGCTCCCAATTTATCATTGGCTTGATCGTACAAAAGAACCAAGTCGCCTTCAGAAAAAGTGTGAGGAGAAACATTTTGGTCAAAATGAGATTTGACTCATTTCTTTTGAGCTTCAATGACCATCGCAACAATGTGATGAGTCTTGTCAAGCCTCTCAAGATATAGTAGTTGTTCCTCTTTAGGTGAGGTATCCGGAAGAAGTTCGATAGCGAGTTTAAGCGAGGGAATTTCGCATTCGATTGGAAGAGTTGCCTCTAAACCATACACCAGCTGGAATGGAGCGAATCTAGTGGTTGTCTTAGCTGAAGTTCTGTAAGCCCAGAGAGATGAGAATAACATCAAATGCCAATCCTTTTTATGATTCCCAATGGTACGTTGAAGCATAGTAATCAAAACTTTATTAACCGCCTCAACTTGGCCATTGACCTGTGGATAATAAGGAGTTGAGATATCATGTCGAAGACCCAACTGAGCAGTTAGCTCTGCCATCATGTGCTGACGAAAATTTGATCCATGGTCAGTCACAATAGCTTGCGAAGCACCAAATGTGCTATGACGTGGCTAAAAAGGAACTAAGTAGTAGTAATACAGTCAGCATTGTATGTATACATCGCCTCGGCCCATTTAGTAAAATAGTCGACTGCGACAATTATATAACCATGCCTCCCACCCGAGCAAGGGTTACATGTCATAAAATCAATGCCCCATTTAGCAAATGGGCCAATGGTAATTATTGGGTGTAGGGGTGCAGGTGGGGTGCGCTGCTTGCGGTTGAAAATTTGCACTCATGGCATTTTTGGACAGCTAGAATGCAATCTTTAAAGATAGAAGGCCAGAAATAACCAATGTGGAGGATTTTCTTAGCAGTGGCATATCTAGACTTATGACCACCACAGGCACTAGAGTGGCAGTCATTTAAGACCCGTTCAGCCTCTTCTAGGGTGAGACAGCTGTGAAGAACAAAGTCCACATCGACCCGATATAATGTATCCCCAAGGATCTAATAGGGTTGGGACTGATGCCGAATGCAGCGTCGATCGATCGAGACAACTTAGATTAGAAGCTTTGGGTTTGAATATAAACAATAATATCTCCATGCCATGGGTCGAGAGTGTTGACCAGAAATAGAGTTTCATCAGGTATCTGCTTAGTAAAATCAGTTGAAGTGCTTACAGATGGAAGAGCACAGATCAACTCGGCAAAGACGAGTGATTTCTTTGATTTGGCAGCAGTAAACTCCAAATCAAACACCTGCAAAAGATCGATCCATTTGGATTATTTCCCCCCCAGTAACTGGCGAGTCAGTATGTATGTCATGGGGTCGCAATCAGAAATATCTGTGGTTTTTCGTAAAAGGATATAGTGTCGAAATATTTGGATGTCATGAACTGCCACCAAGCCAAGTTTATTGACATGGGCATATTGGCACTCAGTATCAAGGAGATTTTGGCGCAAATAATAAACCACTTGCTCGTCCTGAACTAACACCATAGCAATAGTAGTATTAGTTGCATCCAGATATACGAAGTAATCGCGTCGATAATTGGGGGGATCTAGTAAATTAAGGAGCACTAATAAGCATGTCTTTTAAAGCATCGAAGGATTTTTGGGAAACTTCATTCAAAATAAAAGGGATCCCCTTCTTAAGTAAGCGAGTAAAACCTTTGGTGAGTTCGGCATAATTAGGGACAATCGATGGAGAAAATTTTCCTTTCCCTGTAGGCTCTGCAATTGCAGCAATGATGTAGGGGGGGTAAATTGACAATGATCTCAACTTTCAAAGGATCAGTCCAGATACCTTCGTGAGACACCACAAAACCCAAGAGTCGGTCGGAATCAACACAAAACACACACTTGTGTGGATTGAGACGGATATTATAATGTCGACATCGTAAAAATATGGATCTTAAGTGATCTGGATGATCATGATGCTTAGCAAAATGAGCTGGTAAGTCACGGAGGTATGGTTGAACAACGTGTCGAATGTTGTGAAATGCATAAGACATCGCTCTTTGGAAGGTAGCGCCAACATTATTCAAGCCAAAAGGAATCTTTTTGTAAGAAAAAGTACCCTAGGGACATATAAAGGTCATTTTATGTTGATCAATGGGTGAAATTTTAATATGGTTATAGCTAGAAAAAACCACTCATGAATGAGAAAACCTCACTCCCGGCACATTCGTCGATGATTTGATTGATAAAGGGAGTGGGATAATTGTCCTTAGGACACGCGCGATTGATATCACGGTAATCAACACAAACATGTATCATGGCCTACTTTTTGGTAACAGGGATGATATTGGACACCCAATCCGTCAATGGAATAGGATAAATAAAACACGCCTTTAAAAGCTTCTCTACTTCTGCTTTGATAACAGCAGCCTTTCTAGGGTGCACAGGACGAAGTCGTTGTCAAAGAGGCTTAGCACCAAGATAATTCGGAATCTCATGCACCACTATTGCTGGATCGATACCATGTATTTCCTCGTATGTATTTTCTCAGAATAGTTTTAAAAAGTTGAGTATAAATCCTTATCTCATATGGAGAACAGGAAAACCCGATATGAATGTTCTCGACAATTCCAGGTTTAATGGAAATGTCAATAGGCATAGTAGCTATGATGTTTCCCATATTACCCTTCAACAAGACTTCATGTGCCAAAACAGGTGTGTTAAGTGGATGTGTGGGACAATGAGAAACAGACACTTGAATACAGGAAGGCATCTCATCGAGGCTAGGAAGAAATGAATAACAATGATGTATATCGTTCCATGGAGTCTCATCTAGAGACACGACATCAACGATACTCTCGTCGGTGGGGAATGTCTCGTTCAAAGGATCTAAACCAAGCCAAGGAGATGGCACATAAGTCTCCAGGTTCATACTAAAAATAATATGACTTTCTAAAGTGGCCATCGAAGCTAAGACAATTTCTTGATAATTTTTCTCCAATGGAATTAAAGGCATACCATTGCCAAATAGATCAATTTGATATACAGAGTCTTGCCGAATCTGAAGATACTTGCCCCCACACTCTCGTAAGGAATCTCAGTATTTCCCAAGTAAGGGACATTATCATTTGATGAACCATAATAAAAGAAGGACAGTTGATCAACAGTGACAATTTTTCCTTCATGAGGAAAAATGAAGCATGCAGAAAAAAAGAAGACACCACAAAAAACATAGCGTGGGTCTAGCTTCACCCGAGAAGAAGGTTGTAGTTGAGATTTGCATCTACAACTTCTACTTCTAATTCAATGGTCTTTCCTTCCAATGTAATCGGCAGGTTCGTCAGAATACTGTATGGATGTGAGCCTTTTTTATCAAAGGCTTCCAAGGTGTTTGGAGACTAGTTAAGAGAAGGAGAGCCAATGGCTTTCCAACATGAAACTGACATGATGCAGATGGAAGCACCCTCATCAATAACAGTATGATGAATCATATTTCCTTTGATAAGGACCTGCATCAGAAAAGAAATCTGATGAGGATGACGAGGTACATTATTTTCAAGATCGAAGCTAATCATACTTGAATTAGAAGGATCAATAGCACCTATAGCAGACAACAGTGACTTCTATTGCATTCGAAAGGATTGGAGAACCTCCAAGGCAGACATCATCGAAGGTGCCTGAGCTAAATTCTCAACAATTTGTAGTGTTGCGCAACTCTGGCATTTAGATTAAAACATGATTTCCGAAGAACACCTTTGCGAGGTGGTCAGATGACGGACTCACTGTTATGGCACTCGTTATGGAGCGGACCAGAAATAGATGGGGTAGAAGTAGAAGGAATATTGGTAGCTTCTTTCTCCATTGTCTGCTTAGATGCGGTTTAATAGTCCTTAGTTCGAGTAGCAATCGAGATAGGTGATGAACCTTGCATCATGAAAACCTGGGAACCAGAGGAAGCAGAGGATTGAGATTGGTATAAAAAAATGTGTCTGCTTAGATGGAAAGGGTTCTTTCAAGGTAGTTGGAGTCCCTTTCAACAAGCGATTAACTTCATAATGTTGGGGACAATCCTTAGTGTAATGATCTTCCTCACATATGAGGGAAGGATATTTCGGCTTTCTTTTAGAAACATCATCAAAAGATGATTTAGGAGGGTCCTATTTTGGGCATCGGCTTTGGCTTTACCCTTGCCCTTCTTCTTACCTCTAAAGGCCTTATCTGTTGAGGTAGACTGAACAACATGTACCTCAGAGGTTTTACCAGGACTAGATGAATTTTTTTAAGGATTGTTGTAACTAGTGTATGAGACATATTTTTGCTTCGAATAATATTTCGTGGAATTTTGAGACATAGAACCAATCACACCATCCATAGGTGGTACATCGGAAGACTTTGATATTGTTTGATCTGATGATGGTCTCAGAGCATCAGGTAAAATCTCGTACAACGTGCTAGATTGCGAATAGACTAAGTCGAAATATTGGGCACATGCAATAGCTTGCTCTTCCATAACATGTCCACCCATAGCTATGTCCTTAGCAATATTGTTAATGAATGATTTTGTGAACCATTATGTTAACAACTCATCAACAATCTCAAATTTGATGAGGCGATGCCAACATCTCCATTCATGGATATGATCGGAAATGTGGGTCGCAGTATCTTGCTTGAGGGATGTAAGCAAATGAGTGTTAGTTTCATATCGAATTGGCAATTGGAAATGAGTGAGGACATCCATAGCTAGAGATTCCAAGTCACCATAGGTGCCTCAAGGCAACTCAATATACCATTTAGCAGCAGCACCTATGAGATTTCTCTAAAAGAGTCGAAGATGAATAGAATCATTGACCTACGAATTGGAGGAGCACTAGAGGTGATATGTCATCACATGGGCTTGCGGGTCCTCCTTAGCTTTTCCCTCGAATTTGGGGAAATTGCTCGAAATTTTCATTGGAACTGGAGGCCAGTAAGTTGAAAGAAGAATGGGATCATTCGTAAGCCTCGAGACATCGGGCAGCTCCAATGTAGCCAAGAAAGGAAATTGTGTGTCAAATGACATATAGGGCCTTTAAGGAGACCCAAAATGCAAATTCCATCCTTGCTAGTAAAGATTTTTCCCCCACAGTGGAGGATTTTGCCCATACCGGATTTGATTTTGTCCCCAGTAAGGGTTACCTTGGCCGTAAGGTGGATTTGGTCCAGGGTAGGCTTTATATTATCCTACCATAGGCTGCTGATGAGCATTGTACACAGCATACAGGTTATGAGGTTGTTGAACCTGTTAACCCTGGACATAAGGATATTGACCCTGTTGACCTTGGACATAAGGAGATTGACCCTGTTGCTGCAGGGGTTGACCTTGAGCTTGCAAAGGCCGACCTTGCTGATACGCATATAAAGCTTCTTGTTGCCAAGGTTGACCTTGTTGCTGCAATGGTTGACTTTGCTACTATAGAGGTTGACTTTGTTGCAACAAAGGTTGGCCTTACGAAGACAAAGGTTGGGAAGACTACTGAACAAACTGAGTTTGCAGTTGCAAAAGCTACTGTGACCGCAGCAAAGGTTGCCCCTGCTGTTGTAATAGTTGACATTGTTGCTGCAATGTGTTCCCTTGCTGCTACAAAGATTTTCCTTGCTGCTGCAACAATTTCTCTTACTAATGTGAAGGTTTCCCTTACTGCTACAAAGGTTGTCCTTGCTGCTACAAAGGTTGTCCTTATTGTTGCAAAGGTAGTTGGACAATTCCTTGGGTTATACCCTGAGGGTATTGATAGTTCCTAAATTGAACCTAGCAATATCCGCCAGGAATAACGTATTTACTAGACTAGACATAAGCTCCTGCTTGAGGAATGTAAGAGGAATTAACCAAGGCTAAGCCTATTGGAGTGGAATCTAATCCATATATGGCTACTGATATTGGATGTTACCTGACCTGTATGGACCAGCAGGGTTACGAATACTACCATAAGAAGGTTGATTAGTTTGTAATCCACTCACATTGGTTTCGCCTGACACGAGAGGAGTATTCAGATCCTGGCCCCCAAGTGGTGATACACGTCCACTTGATGGAGGGATAGAAGAACTTACCGAAACCTGACCTGAAACAGTCGGTTGTACCAAAAGAGTCAGTTGAAATGAGGAGACAGACTGTGATGGAATGGTAGGTTGAATAGGAACTGAGGTGACAGCAGTTTGTATAGAAGTTTGAGAGGTCATGTTCGGAAAGAACGGACCTAATGTAGGCATATCATTTGAAGACCAAATGGGGTTTTTATATAATGATGAGGCACTAGGAGTACCCGAAACTAACTGAGCTAAAGTGGTGTAACCATGTGTCAACATGGGTGCACAAGTTTCAAGATAGGTGAGAGAAGGGACTCTTCGTGTATAAGGAAAGCCTTCTGAAGGAAATTCATACCCTTTTTCATCATCGACATGAGGAGTATGGGTAGTGGAAACTTCTGAATGACCCGAAGAAGAGGTTGGGATTTCAACTTTTGACTCCATATATGGAAAAAACTGGTGACGAGGAACTCGAGATGTATGAGGAGATAACTCCAAAGGAATACCAGGTCGACCATAAGGACGCTAAGGATATCACAACCGAATCGAATAACGAATTCGGCGAATAGACAATAAGATTTTGCAAACTCTCAGGAGTCTATGGACTCTTAGGGGTCTGAATAACATTATTAGAGGTATCCAGATTAGATTCTTGAGGTGACTAGGAATCTGATGGAGGCAGAGGAGAAGACAAAGGTTGGATACTTGGAATAATCCCAAGTTCGAAACCTTGATCCTCAAGTGACTAAGGAAGTTCTAGATGAACTCCTTGGGAGGAACCTTCAGTATCAGACAACGAAGGGTAACTATGAGATGAACTCAATGGTTTAGCCATGATGACTTCCTCTCAAAAGAAAAAAAGGAAAGGAGATTCGTTTAGGGCTTTTAAAAATCTTGAAATTAACAGGGAATTACTCAATATTGGTCCAAGAAACAACTGCTTGGGTTCGACATGTTTATCGAGGACAGTTATTTTTAGAAACCAAAACTTTGCCTTTTAATCTTTTAAGAGTCAATAAAAGGATGAAAAGGTGGCTCTAGTTTCTTTCAATAGTTTAGCGGGCTTGAAAGGACAAGTCACTCGAAGATATTTTCAAATTTAAAGAGTCAGGAAAGATCAAAATGACTACTCAGGTGAATCTAGGTAAAAGGAGTACCAAGTAACCGTGAACTACAATATACACCTCAGCAAATGAATTTCCAAGGACTTGACGTACGTGCAAGCAATCTCCCCGAATGTTGTGTTTGGTGTATCACATTTACAGGGCGGTATACTCAACTTACTATGGATAAAGGTTTGCAACCTATGGGGGTCTCCCTTTATATACGAAACGGTATGGGGAGCACAAGTCCATTATACCGCTATCTAATGCTGAAGCGAACAACAGCTGCTAAGTTTTAAAGACGCCCGAACACGTCTCTAGCCTAGACCACTAAATATGAACGTTAATGTTTCAAATACTCCTTAGATTGATTGATAGATTTTAAAGTTAAACTTGGAATTATGTTTCGATTTCATTGCCTTAACGACGTTACCTGTTCCTAAAATGCAAACTAGATGATGAAATGAAATCCTTAAATTTGATAAAAGCTATCTGTGTAGGGAAGAAGATCACTCAAATCATGCATTAAACCAACTGCAAAACTGCATCCATGACAATATTCAAACACTAAATGCAAAATATGAAATCTAATCTTTCATATGATAAACAAATGCAATGCCAGAACAAACCTTAAAGCAAACATACCTTAAGATATAATGATGATTTTTCTCCTTTTCAAAGTGCAACTAACGTAATCTAGTGAAAAATTAAAAGAGAACGGAAGCAAGCCAACAAATATGAAAATCGCTTTCACATTAATGATTTGAATGCAACTCAAAAAATGCTTCGAAAACTATGAAAAGACAAACACTTTCACTTTCACTTTTCGAAACACAAAACTCAAAGAAAATAGTTCCTTTCTATTCAAATGAGACAATCAATTTCTAATCTATCAAACGGAACTTAAGTGACTTCCACAATATCCACAAACGAAAACAAAATAAGACACAAGAATCAAAAGTGATTTTCAAAGGATGTCTGAACACACAAAGACTTTTTAACACAGGTAATTGATCTCTAATATCTTATGGAAAGACCAACGAGTGGACGAAGGTTTACCTAGAAGACCTAGAAACCCTAAAAAGCTAACCAAGCTTCAAGCACACTCAAACCAAGCTAAAAGGTGATTGAAATTAGACAATAAGAAATTCAACCAAGATCACACTAGTAATTTACTGGGAGAAGGCAAACATAACTGAAAATAAGAAGACAAACCCTAAATTTCTTAATCTTTTGCAATCACCACACCTGTTGAGAGGAAAGTAGCAATCATCGCTATTATAATCAACAAACCCGCGATATCATCGCAACTTTTAGGCTCAAAAACGTGATGGTCGAGAAAAACAAAGAAGAAACTCAAAATCTTCAAGAACAGCTCAAATCAACAACCTTCAAGCATCTACCAGAAAGGGACACGGACTACAGACAAGCAATGAAGTCTAAAAATGAATGGTTGATCAAACTCGTCAAAAGACAAAGTGAAGAAAGAGAAGGAAAGGGTCATAGGATCCCCAGTGGAGTCGTCATTTTGTTGACAAGGTTAATCCTCTCTATGGATAGAGACGATCCCTCTAGCCCAATGAGTGGGTCTAGCAACTGAAGTGACAATCAACTAGACATCTTCCTAGGTTATAATTGAAAAGTAGAACGAAATAGATGACCTACCTCGTTATGATGCTATTCCGATTTCCTTTGTTGAAGGCCTCGAACCGCTAGTGTCATGGACTCATTTATGTTTCTCTCGACGTTTTATATAACTGCACAAGTGATCAAGAGACAACAAAGCATACCAAAACCAATAGCTAATCCAATAACAACCTACTTAATTGATCAAGGAATGTCAAGCTAAATAAATACGTGAACATATATATTTTGGGAAGATGAACCAGTAGTTGTATATTATTGAAAGAATAAAGGGAAGCTTACAACCATAGCCTTGATGTTGAAAGGCTCTCCTTGAGTGGTAATCCAAGTCAAAGCCAAGAAACTCTCTAAACGCTCCTTCTCCAAGTTTAATGAATAGCCTCTAGGCACAAGCTCAGCATAGGGGTGCAAATGGACATAGACCAACCATTTGGGAATGGAAGAAGAGGAATTTATAGGCTGGGAGAGGGAGTTAGGACTTCTCCAAAGATAGGATTATGCCCACATCTCAAGGAGGTAGCTCATAGGGATAAGACAAAGAGGTCAAGTGACGAGGATTCGACCTCATCTATGTGAAACCACCTCCAGCTCGCCGCTCTGGAAGCTTCTAGATCACGAAGCTTCTCATCTCCTTTGGGAAATTACCTTTTTGGGATCATCACAGGTATGCAAGGGAACATAGTGATGCCATCACAAACACTTTGCAATAGGCAACCATCATTGTTTTGAGCTTCATAACAATGATGACTCTCATTTTAGGGTTTGAAGAGCTATTTCTTCAGGGAAATCTCAAGACATTTTCCAAGCAAAGTTTTAGGAGGGATCTAAGTTGTATACATGGATGAGTATATGGTATAATGGTCATATTTCAGGCACTTCGGGGTATGTCACAGGGAAGTGCAGGAGGTGTGATAAAATACTGTGTAACAAGAATTAACTGAGCCAACCAATTCAAATTAACTTAGTTAACTAATACAAGTTTTCATGTGATGTGGAATTACAAGTTTATTCCTTATTTAATTAAGGGACAAAATTAAATTAGGATTTTTCTTGTTGCATTTTCAAAATGGAGAGATCCTCAGATCAAGCGATGGCCACTAGTGATCATGCCCTAGGTGGGTGGAGGAGAGATGGGGTGATATTGGACGCCCATGATGGAGGGTTGGTTTTTGTCCAACCCTTAGGTGATTTTGGAGTTCCCATATGTTGGCATTGATTTCCTTTAAGATCCAGAGTTGGGATTACCTTTAGGCAATGCTTGGGGCTCAAGAGTTATGTGATTATGTGTTGTGAATTGTGCTATTACATGTAATTATCATTTATATATTTATCTATACTAATACCATGTGTGTTTTCTTGCGGATGTGGGGGCAGTCGAATGACTATTAACATGACTAGTGGGAAACAATCTTCATCATCTGGGTGGAGTTGTTGTGGCATGGCAACCAAGAGATGGCAAAGTGTAGGAGGACTTTGAGAGATTGACTCAGCATTGATGTCTAGATATAGGTGTCCCCTTGAGAGAGGTGGGGATTTCATCTCATCACACCGAGGTGGAGAGACTACAAGAGCATGTTAAGGCTGCAAAGGCTTAGGCAAAGGTTTGCAGAGGCACAAGTAGGGGATGTTGAGGATGCTTAGGATCATGTGACTGCCCTACTTTAGGATATTCCTGAGGCTACTTAGGTGTTGTTGAATGAGGATATGATGGAGAGGACTATGGAGCAAGATAGAGTGAGGCATCCTATACTCTATCGACTTGTTATGGCTGTGTCGACCGCGCTATTGTTTTTGGCTCCATCATTGGGTGAGGTCGGAGGGCCTTGAGAAGGGGGTGCAGGTGGTGTTGGGGGTTTTGGGCCCCAAGCCTATATGTATTTTTGATGTATTCATCTAGCAGGGGAAGTTCCCATTATGAGGACACTCCCTTTTTTATGATTCATTTTTCCTAGATTGGGCCAGTAAAGGTATTTTTGTACACACACATAGAGATATATATATATATATATATATATATATATATTATATATATATATTTATATATATATATATATATATATATATATAATATTATATATAATATATATATATATATATATATATATAGATATATGATATAGATATAGATATATAGATATATATATATATATATACACGAGATGATGATTTTTGTGGCTCTCCATGATGTGGTGATCATCATTAAAAATAAGTCATGGTGCATCCATTTACATTCTAGGGATGTTTTTAATGTTATGGATAAAAAAAAATTGGGGTAGAGCCTGTTGACAATATTTTTTAAGACAAGTACCATTAGGCTCTGCTAACATGTATGCCCCTTTGAGGAGACAATGTTTAACAATGTATGGTCCCTTCCATAAAGTTTTGAATTTCCCTAGTCCTAAAGATTCTTTGGAAACATTGTAGCAAAGTACTAACACTCATTATGTAAATGAACAACAGGTGACATTGGGGTCAAAGGAGGATTTAGTCCTCTTTTTGTGGGCTATGTTATTCTAGAGAGATTTGCCTCAAGTTTCATTGACATATTCTAGTTGTACTAGCCTTTTCTCTAAAGGTGAGGTATCTAAGAGGAGATCGATGGATGAGAGTAAGATAGAGATATCACACTCAATGGGGAGGATAACTTCCACCCCGCACGCCAATTGAAAGGGTGTGAACCCAGTGGACGTTTTTATGGCTATGCAGTATGCACATAAGGCTGAAAAACCATATGATGCCAATTGGTTTTGTGGTTGTTCACCATACACTGTAACATTGTTTTGACAAATTTGTTGACAAATTCTACTTGGTCGTTGGACTGAGGATAATATAGGGAAGAAAACTTATGAGAAAAACCAAGGTGTTGGGATAGTTCTTGAAATATCTCATTCTGGAAGTGTTTGCCATCATCTGAGACCAACTCCTTGGGAACACTGAACCGTGTTATGACATGGTTAAAGAAAAAACACGCAATGGTTTTTGCGGTGTTGTTGTAATTGGGCATGGTTCATGCCTGTTTCATAAAGTATTCAATGGTGAATGCAATGTACTTATGACTGCCTGAAGACTAAGGGTTGTAGGTCATGAAATCTATGCCCCAATTGCAAAAAGGGCCTGTGGTAATGACTAAGTGCAAGGGAGTCGGTGAATCTCACACCTTGTGAGTGTATCGCTTGCAATCCTCACATCGCTTGACTTCTTTAATATATCCACAAAACAAGGTTGGTGAAAAGTAATCGACATGGAGGATTTTTTGGGCAGTGGCCATCCCAGATAGGTGATCACTGCAGGCTCTACTATGACAGTCATTTAAGACCTTCTTAACTTGGTCTAGAGTAAGACATAAATAAAGCATGGTGTCGATGCCTTGATGATAGAGGACATCCCCTATAAGAAGGTAATGGAGGGCTTGAGGACGAATGCACCTTCGATCATCCCGAGTAAGCTGAGGGTTGAACTTCTACGTATGAAGAAAGAGGAGGATTGTTAGAAAAGAATGGAAATTGGGACATTACTGAGAGGGGGAGTGAATGAGTAGTGTGGAAAAATTATATAATTTTCACAAATTAACTCTTCAATCACTTTAAAAATTTATTCATGGATCAACAAAACAACACAATCATGTAAAATATAACATTACATGCACATGAGAAACACATATACACAAGACACCATTATTATTTTTATTTCAAGCTTCAACTTGATTACATCATTTCCCAACAAGCTACAACTTGTAGGTTTATCAGCTACTACTCAAAGGAACTTTTATCCTTGATCGTTTATCACCTACCACTAAAAGTGATTGTTGCCCCAACTCATTTACTTGTACTCACTGGAAGGGACTCTTTCACTTACCTGTTTACCAATACTCACTATAAGGGAAACTTGTCCATGCTTGTTTGTCAGTCTCTACTAAAATGGACTCTTACCCCCAAAGATTTACTAGTATCCACTAGAAGGAGATCCTAACCCTGATCTATAAGCTACCACTTGCTAGCCTTATTGATCCATCTTTCATCTATTTTAAAACTCAGATCAATACGCCACTTTTGTCACTGTCAAATAAATATTTCTCACTGCTACTTCTCATCAAATCCACCATATAAACACCTTCAAAAATCTCTGGTTGTCGATAGAAACACCATCATCTTTAGAAATTTATCAATGTTGATAAAAAACATGCAGCAACAACACCAACACCAACAATTATGCTTCATACAACACCCTAGCATCACTCTGTTGCTCTTAACAATTCCTACAACCCTTGCAGCCACATGCTTCTTCTTACCACTCATTCAACCATTTTCTACTTATTCGAATTTTTCCTTTAAAGGAATTTTGGACTGATAGTTTTAATTTGAACTTTGGTTATCTTACTGTCAAATTTGTTGCATGAATTAATATTTTTATCCTTTGCCTTGTTCATGTTAGTCCTATAATTTTTCTCTTCAAGTCTTCTTATGCTCCTCACCTATTACTTCAAGAAATTATGAGTTTAACTCTTGTTTTCTTCAATTCTCTCTTTGTTACATGATTTGGCAATGCGCCTGTTATTTTTAATTGCAATTTAATTTGGCTTAACTGCCAAATATGTTGCTACAACCGACTGTTCTGCCGAATTTTCCTCTATCTATTATGTTTGGCTTTAAATGCCAAACAACACCACTAATCTATCACTTATCAAGGATTTCGACTCATTCACACCATTGTCAGGCTTCAATCTCCACCAAAACTACTAGTTGTTGACTGTTCATGCCATGTTGTCGCCACCAAACCAGACTACCATGCACAAAAAAATGTTGTAGTTTGAGAAGGCCTTCGTAGCTATTTTTAATTTTAAAAAAAATGTATTTGTCGAATTGGCCTCTAGGAACTTTGTCGCTAGCACCTTCCTCATTATCTACCATAGGACCGGTCTCTGTGACCAAAACCTAAGTTATTCAGCACTTGGACCTTTTTTAGCCCTATGCAAGGCCTTTTTATTTTGTTAAAAAATCTATGCTATTGGTCACACTTCTACACGAAGCAACCAATTACCAACCCAAAAGGCCCTAACTTCATATCTCCTGACTCTTTTTATTATCAGCACCATTTGTTTCTATGTGAAACAGAACAGGGTAGGTCCAGGCGTTTAGCCATATCTCCCAAGAGCCTCAAAATCTCTTTTATCCACATCCTGGGTTCATTTCTACATGAAGTGACCGAAGCTTGGGTCCAGGCACTAAGTCAAGAACTCCCAAACTTGATGCATTCCATTTGCACCTCTATATAAACCACTAGGCTATGTCCATCAGGATGAGTTGTCCCTTGGGGTCCTCCCAATAGCTCTCTGATTCTCCACCATCCACCAATTGTCATGCCTTCGTGTCTCAGTGCCCCTATCTCCTAGAATTTTCACTTAGTGCACACAATAGTTCACCCATCAGGGTTTAACTTTTGGGTTGACATTTGTAGGTTTTAACCCTGTACAGAAATTACCTGCATACGAATTCTAAAACACAAAAAATAAACAATGTGAGAGCATAACACATATACACAGAGATTTTCCCCTCGATCCCAAAACCGGGACTACCAGCTTGATTTTCCATTATGTTCTTTTCAATGTTACAATACATATTTATACATGTCGAAGCATCCAATACCATGGACCAAAAACCATCGTGTCCAAAACCATGGACCGAAAACCATCGCATCCAAAACCATGTGCGAAAAATCATGCACAAAACCATAGGTAGGTCTGCCCAACCTAATATAGGGTCCAAAAACAAAATTTTCTAAGGCACTGCTCTAGACCCCATAGAGTGGGGTTACCTTCACCCCTCAAACCCCCTATGACTCCCCCCGCTACGCAATCGGCGCAACGAAAGGGGGGGTTCCGCCCCCCATCTAACCCCCCTGTTAACTACATGAGCTAGTCATGGAAAGAATATAACACAACCCAACATTATCCCACTTGTTGTTTTCTTTCCACAGGGGACCATAAGAGAGCTTAGCCATTTATCCAGCCCTGCAATGCCCATTGTTTCTCTACGCCCAGAGAACTTCTTAGAGCTCATAGATTTTGTCAATGCGTATGCAGTATTCTTCAAAGTGTCCACCTTTACCAGCAACACCTTTTTGTCTTCTATCATATCCCTCACAAAGTGATACTAAACATAAATGTGCTTTGTCTTTGAATGATATGCAAGGTTCTTTGCCAAGAAAATTGCACTTTGGCTATCACAATCTATCCTTATAGCTTCTTGTACTAACCCCATAATTGAACACAATATCTACAACCAAACTACTTCCTTGCTTGCATGAGTGGCTGCCATGTATTCTACCTCTGTAATTGATAGTGCCACTATAGATTGTTTCTTACTAATCCAACTGGTTGCACCTCCAAATAGGTTAAACACATACCCACTTGTAGATTTTCTCTGATCCAAATCTCCAGCCCAGTCTACATCAACAAAGCCATGAATATCCAACACTATGTCCAATCCTGGTCTTCCTTGGTAGCACAAACCATAATCACTCGTGCCACGCAAATACCTGAAAACCGGCTTCACTATTGTCCAGTGCTCCTTCCCTGGTTTTGACATAAACCTACTCAATACTCCCACTGCATGTGCAATGCCTAGTCTAGTACAAACCATCGCATACATCAAGCTACTGACTGCACTTGCATATGGAACACGGGACATGTCCTCTTTCTCTTCTTGTGTCTTGCAACACTGTTTAGCAGATAACTTTACACCTACAAGAATAAGAACCTTCACCGATTTACTATCCTGCATATTAAACCTCTGTAATATTGTCTCGACATACTTCCTCTAGTTAAAACTGAGCTTCGTCTTTGTCCGATCTCTTTTAATTTCCATGCCCAAAATATAGTTTACAACACCAAGATCTTTCATGTCAAATTTTAAGGAGAAATGGGCCTTCAAATCCTGGATAATTTCTTTGTCATTTCCAACCAGTAACATATCATCCACATACAAGACCAGATAAATAACACAGTCACCAATTAATTTAAAATACACATAGTGATTTGCTTTGCTTCTAGTGAAGTCAAGTCCTTGTATAAATGTATCAAATTTTTGATACCACATCCTTGGTGACTGTTTTAACCCATACAGAGACTTCTTTAACTTGCATACCAGTTCTTTCTTACCCTTCACCGCAAATCCTTCATGTTGCTTCATGTAGATCTCCTCTTCCAGATCCCCGTGAAGAAATGTTGTCTTCACATCCATTTTTTCTACCTCAAAATCAAAAGAAGCAGCAACAGATAAAAGTAATATAATAGAAGTTACCTTGGCAACAAGAGAAAAAATATCACCAAAATCAATTCCTGACACCTGGGAATAAACTTTTGCTACCAACCGAGCTTTGTATTTCTCCACCTTTCCTTCTGCATTTGTCTTCTTCTTGAACAACCATTTACTACCAATGGGTTTCCTTCTAGCTAGCAACTCCACCAGATCCAAAGCCTTGTTTTTGCAAAAAATATTCCATTTCATCAACCATGGCTTCTTTCTAGAGTTTTCCATCCTCTGAATCTACTGCTTCCTTCACATTTTTGGGATCATCATCAGTAATAGATAAAGAAAATTTTGAACAAAAAGCAGATGGACTATACCTTTATGGCTGCCTTCTTTCTCGAACTGATCTTCTCACACCCGGAGTTGGTGTCTCTTCATCTTCTGATTCCTCTTCTGTTGTAGATTCTGATTCTTCCTCCTTTAGCTCAAACTCTATCTTCTCAGGTTCCTTTGGTTGGACTTCATGTTTAATAACATCTTTCACCTCTCTAAACACCACATCTTAGTTGTACACAATCTTCCTTGTTACTGGGTTCCAAAGCTTATAACCCTTTAAACTGTCCTTATACCCAATCAAGATGCACTTTTCAGATTTACTATCCAACTTGGTTTGTTTCTCCTTTGGAACATGTACATATGCATCACAACCAAATACCCTCAGATGTGAAAGAGAGGGTTTCTTACTAGCCCATACCTCTTGTGGAGTTTTTATATCCTCCAACACTGATGAAGGAGATATGTTGACCAAGTAACATGTTGTCTCCACCGCCTCTAACCAGAATTCTTGTCCTAACTCGGCACCATTGAGCATGCTTCTTGCCCTTTCCATCAACGTCTTGTTCATTCTTTCTGCAATTCCATTTTGTTGAGGTGTATATGGAGTAGTCTTCTGCCATGCTATACCACGCTTGTTAAAGAATTCTTCAAATTCCTTACAGCAAAACTCTCCACCATTATCTATCCTCAACACCTTTATCTTCTTCTCTGTCTAGTTTTCCATCAGAGCCTTAAATTCTTTAAACCTGTCAAATACTTCATATTTCTTCTCAAGGAAATATATCCATGTATTCCTTGAGAAGTCATCTATAAATGATACATAGTACACAGAATTACCTAGTGATGGAACCTTCACAGGTCCAAACACATCACCATGCACAAGCTCTAATATATGTTTCGCCCTCTTACCACCAGAGGAGAAACTCACCTAATTCTACTTCCCATATACGCAATTTTCATAGAAATCAAAATCCAGAGGGATATTACTCATACCTTTACCATGAAGTATTCGAAGGCCCTTCTCTCCAATATGTCCAACCCTTTGATGCCATAGCATGGTCTTCTCTCCAGAGACCACTAGATTTTTTGCTCCACTTTCAGGAACCACGGAATTGTTGCACCCATCAACAACAGTGCTACCTTGTAGCTTGTACATAGTTCCAATTCAAACTCCCTGCATCAATACCAGTGCCCCCCGAACCATCTTATAGGTATCCTTCTCGAACACTATTTTTACACCTGCATCATCCAGCTTCCTTACAGAAATCAGATTTCTAGCTAATGCAGGAATATGCAGAATACCCGAAAGTGTTCTAACCCTTCCACCTTGCAACTTCAACTTTACTTTTCTGTGACCAACTAATATAGCCTTCCTGTCATCCCCCAATAAGACATCACCACCATCATATTTCTCATACTCACAAAACCACTCTCTATGGGGAGTGAAGTGAAAGGATGCACCTAAGTCAATCAACCATGCCTCATGATCTACATGTGTA
>APFE031515755.1:97003-139149 GCA_000404065.3 Pinus taeda
CACAGAGCCTTCGCCGTAGCTTCCCCTGATACATTCAACAATACTGAATCTAAGACACACAATCGTATTGTGCTCTTTGCCTTCCGATCCAGATTCTTCCATTCTTCATCGGTCACTCCCGTTGGTTTAGTACCCTGATCTACCATGATCCACTAATCTTTATCCACCAACAGATCCTCCATCTTGAGTTTCCACAACTCAAAACTCTGACCATTGAACTTCTCAATCTCTATCTTTCCGCTGCTCGCAATCTTCTTTCACCACCAGAATCGATCTCGCAGATCTCCCACTGAACAAGGTCTACCACAGGCCCGAGTGAAACCCCTCAACAACAAAGGCGTCCCCTTGAAGCCAAAACAACTCTGATACCAATTATAGGTTTTTAACCCTATACAAAAATTACCTGCATACGAATTCTAAAACACAGAAAATAAACAATGCGAGAGCATAACACATAAAACACATATACACAGAGATTTTCCCCTGGATCCGAAAATCGGGACTACCAGCTTGATTTTCCATTATGTTCCTTTCAATGTTACAATACATATTTATACATGCAAAATCATCAAATACCATGGACCGAAAATCATCACGTCCGAATCCATGTGCGAAAAATCATGCACAAAACCATAAGTAGGTCTGCCCAACAGAATGTAGGGTCCAAAAACAAAATTTTCCGGGGTGCTGCCCTAGACCCCATAGAGGGGGGTTACCTGCACCCCTCAAACCCCCTGTGACTCCCCCTGCTACACAATCGGCGCAACGAAGGGGGGGCTCCGCCCCCCTTCTAACCCCCCGGTTAACTACGTGGGCTAGTTGTGGAAAGAATATAACACAACCCAACAACTTTTCCATAGGGACCACCCAATGCCCTCTATATTGGCTACTTCTCTGCCTCCATGGCTCGACCCTTTATGTCCAACGCTTTCACAAAAATTCATTTAACAATCCTGCCAAGTTGGGCCTTGCAAGATTAGCTATCCTACGGAGTCCTCCAAGCACCTTTGTGATTTGCTCTTGCTCTGTCTAAATGCCAACATGTCCCGTCACAAGTTGCCTGACGCTCCAAATTCTCAACATTGAATCTTCCCAGTTGATACCTCAAGGATGATGCCATGTTGATGTCACCCACACTACGTGTCAACCTCTGAGTTGTGACAAATGTCACCCAGATACAGGCCATTTAGGTGCCCAAAAACCTTGAATCTGCCTGCCACGTAACCTTGCTAACAAAACCTCCTAACGTCACTCGGGCCAACCAAATGTTGCCACCTGTCCTCTTGGAGGAGAGAGAAAATGTCCCTGAGACCTATGTTTTTCACCAATTTCTTTATTAAATTAGTTTTGGCCTTATCGACCTTTTCATTTGTTTTATTCTAGGCCTACTCTTTGCTACTCTACATTTTATTTTTCCTTTGGGATTTTCTAGCTTTTCCCTGTGCAGGTTGAGATGGCGAAGTGGGCCTCCCTCTTCATTCTCATTAGATGAATCTTATGGCATCGTGTCCCGACATTAATAGCCCAACATGTAGTTTTGGTCTCTATAGCACATATCTTCGGGTTATACACTAGTCGAGTGGGCTCCACCCACTCTGTTCCTCTCAACACTTCTCATATGTGTGCCCTCTGCACATCTCCAGGGTACTTCCGCTAGGGTGATACCACCAAGTGGGCTCCACCCGCTCGGTCCCCAGTGGACAGAGCGTAGCTTCCTGCCAAGTTTTTTTTTGTAAGCTTTGGTAGGACTCTCTGATTTTCATGTCCATTACATACCCGACTACGGGGAAGGGTAGCCCAAGATTTGAACTCAAGACTTCCAGTTCGGTGAGACTTCATTTCCACGGCCACTGCTGCTTGAGCTACCCCATGCAGACATAACTTCCTGCCAAGTTATCCCAACTACATCTGTCAAGTTTCTTAGACCTGGGCACACCATAAATCTTTCAAGCTGAACCCTCTAGGGTATGACTGTCAGGTGGGCTCCACCTATGGCCAATAAAAAACTACTCTGCTACTTCTATGGCCTCCACTTATGCCTGGAGCTCTCGCGTAGAGGCTCCACCAGTCTTGGTGATGTATTTTGGAAATGTTCCAAGCTTGGTTATGCTCCAAGTATTCGCCCAACACTTCTAAACTATAAAATCTTTGACTTGGGGTCATATATCTTTGACTGACTCTATCTCATGATCCAGGAGGCCATTTTCAAACTTCTGCATACCAAAAAAATAATAATAATAATAAAAAATATATATATATATATATTTGGTGGTATGCAGAAATTTGAAAATGGCCTCCTGGATCATGAGATAGAGTCGGTCAAAGGTCTATGACCCCAAGTCAAAGATTTTATTGTTGGGAAGTGTTTGGGCAAATACTTAGAGCGTAGCCAAGTTTAGAACATTTCCAAAATACAGCGCCAAGATTGGTGGAGCCTCTACGCAAGACCTCCAGGCTTAAGTGGAGGCCATAAAAGCAGCAGAGTAGTTAAATATTGAAAGAGGTGGCATAGGCAAAAGAAAAAGGCAATGGAAAAGGTGGCACATGCAGAAGCAAAGGCAATGGCAAAGGTGGAAAAGGCAAAGCATGGAAATCATTGGTGGAAAAGGTATGGTATAGAGGATTTGGAGCCAATTTTCGAGTATCAAGCTATTTCCATCTGTGTGGGTTTCACCTGCACCTAAGATGGCTTGATACTCCAAAATTGGCTCCAAACCCTCTGTACCATACCCTTGCCACCAATGGTTGCCATGCTTTTCCTTTTCCACCTTTGCCATTGCCTTTACTTCTGCATGTGCCACCTTTGCCATTGCATTTTTCTTTTTCCTATGCCACCTCTTTCAATCTTTAACTCAACCACCAATAAAAACCAATTCACTTTACTTTACCAATATTTTCCATTTCCTTTTCCATCAATCATCCTTTCCTTTGACATCAATGACAGCATATTTCCAACAATCTCCCCCTTTGGCATTAATGGGAACACCAATATCAAACAAGACATCATCACCAATGATCATAACCATCTTGAGTTTGATCAACCCTACCTCAAAACCCCTTTGACATCAATGGAAAGTATAGTAACATGCTCCCCCTATCAACAATCTCCCTCTGTCTCCTGATCTTGTGAACCCATCAACTTCTTCTTCTTGAGTTGAAAAAATCAAATGCCTTTGATCTTATCCAAGCATCATCCTTTCTATTTTGTGAAGAATATTGAATAGAAGGGAAAGGAGTTTTCACTCCCAATCTTTGACTCAAGCAAACAAGATGAATCTCTTGTTGAAACAACACATGCTTGTGGAACTCAATAATGACAAGTAACTCCTGCTATTCTGAGTCTCAACTAGGATTACATTCATAATAGTGCTTACCTAAACACATAAACCTATCCTCTAGCAACAAGAGAAACCTTTCCACCAAAGTACAACACTTTGACAAACATATAGGGATTGTCAGTAGTGCATACTTAAATCAACAACCCAACTTGTACTTCACCTGGAAGACCCTTAATTAAAAAAGACTTACCATGACACATTTGACTCCTCATGAACAATAGTCATATCAATAGTTTCCTATCAACACCAGACCACATGAACACCATACTCTGACAAGGAGTCTAATGATTGTAAATATCAATTGAGAATTACTTTTTCTACCAATTGATACCAATTATTGAATCGATGCCATTGTTAGCAATAGTTGAGCACTTGATGACTGAGTGTCCTCATCCACTGATCATGCTCTTGTCACCATATATTTTATGTTTGATACCAATTACCAATTGCAACAACATCACGAAAGCCAATCCATTTTGATTACTCACATATGCAGCAAACACCATTATCCTTTGCAACACATAACTTATGCCAATTAACAATACCAATTGTCGATGTATAATATGATACTCAAATATTGTCTTGAGTATACTCCATGTGGCCATGGTCCCTCTTTGCATTAGAAATATGTAAGAAATACTTGCTAGAAAATATTGTAAACAGATCATCACGAAATACACATGCTCAGACTGCCAATTGATTTGACAACAACAATCAACATGATAAAGGAATACTTTCCTTTATTCTTTAGACGAATTCCTTGGCATTTTCCTTTCCACTCCTTGCATCTGACTTTTCTTGCTTCCCTAAATCCAACCCCTTCTTTTCAATGAAGAGGAACAACTGATCTACTTTGCTTGAGTATTTATCTTCCTTTTTATTCCACACCTGCACATGTTGAATTTTCTTGCGTTGGTTTGCCTGACTGGGTGATTTCTTTCCATTGTCTGAGCATAAAAACCACTTTTGTTCTTCTTTCTCACTATCTTCCTTTGGAGATCTATCATGAATGATGCTACTTGTTTTAAATGATTGGAGTCTCTTCCTGTAAGAGAGATAAACCACTGGAATTTTAGAATCTGAATATTCAAAATCAACACTATTATGCACTGCCTCCATGCACCATTCAATCTGCCTTTCTTCTGGGTGTTGAAATATCTCTTGTGTTGTTCTTTTGTTGGCTCAATACTCTATTTGCAGCATTCTGGAAAAATAATTTCTTGCCAAATTTGCATGCAACTGCTTTGTACCCAAATTTACTACACCTGTATCATGCAATATTATTCAAGAAATAGACAAAGAAATTAAAATTCTTACCAAATCTTGTGCCTGTTCAATTTCTTGGACTGTAATTTTCTCTCTTGCTGCTATTGGACCACCGAAAATATTTCCTTTATGGGAAAGAGGATTTGTGTACTTGGTTGTTTGAATTTCCATTCTGAGGAATTCGTTGTTGTGGCTGAAATTGTGCATTCATCTTCTACTGTTGCACCTTATTTTTCCTCTTCTCTAGACACTTGGAGGCAAAGTGCCCTGTGTTTCTGCAATAAAAACATGTAAGGGGTTTCATACCTTTATATCTATTTTTGGAAGTCCCTTTATCTCCTTGATGTTTCATTCTTTCACTGGTGGGTCCCTTTTCTATTGTTGAATCATTGTTATCTCCAATTGTTATCTCTATCTAAGAGGAACACTCGATGATTTGTTTCTCCTTAAATGCTTCAAAAAAAATTGCATGCTTATGAAGATTCAAAATTTACTATTTTAGTGCTCTATTCTCTTGTTCTATCTCCAAATTGATGGCCTTGAATTTCTTGATTTCTTCGAGAGTTGATATGAGATCCTTCTTCAAATATATATTTTCTTCAACATCTTCCAAATAAACAAAGGAGCAACTAGATTCACCACAAGTATCATTCTCACTCTCAGAATTTTGTTCCCTTGATGACTCTAGGGATCCTTTTTCTCCTTTTTCACTAGGGGTAGACCCGTTTTCTTTTAGATTTGTTATTTCTACTAAGGTAATCCTTTATTCTCTACAACTTGATGAACTACTCTCACTTTTACCAGTACTTGCAGCTGAGAAATTTAAAATTATATGGCCTATTATTCTACAATAACATCATAACGATAACTTACTTGCATATTACATCTCCTCTCGGTGTTGACCAATTATTTGGCCTCTTGATATAGGATAATCATCATCAGATTTTTTATCTTCAATGCTCTTTGAATCTTTCACTGAGTCATTGACTACTCCATCCACCAAAGAAAGCCTTTCAACATCACATGCAACTTGCATGTTTACTTCATAGATGGACTGCAATTGATCCCATATCTCCTTGGCAATCTTAAAATAGGTTACTTTATGAATGTTTGTCTTAGAGAACCCTCTCATGATTTCCTTCCTACCTAATTTATCAAACTTATTATTTATTACTCCATTCTCCATAGAAAGCCATACATAAAAATCAAGAGCTTGCGAATAGATTGTCATCCTTACCTTCCAAGTTGTATAATTTGATCCATTCAAAAATGGAACTCCCTCTGATGGGATCAAATCCTGGTTCTCCATGATCCCTGATCTTCCTTCCAACTTATAAACTGATCCTGAAGGACACTGAATTTGATACCAATTGTTAGAAAACAATGGAAACCATGACACTACTAGGGGGTGAACCAATAATGTGGCCAAATTATACAATTTTCACAAATTGACTCTTCAATCACTTTAGCAATTTATTCATGGATCAACAACGCAACACAGTCATGTAAAATATAACATTACATGCACATGGGAAACACATATACATAAGACACCATTCTTCTTTTTATTTCAAGCTTCAACTTGATTACATCATTTCCCTACAAGATACCACTTGTAGGTTTATCAGTTGCTACTGAAAGGAACTTCTATCCATGCTTGTTTATATTTACCACTAAAAGGGACTGCTACCCCTACTCATTTACCAGTACTCACTAGAAGGGACTGTTTCCACTGCTCATTTACCAGTACTCACTAGAAGGGACTGTTTCCACTGCTCATTTACCAGTACTCACTAGAAGGGGCACTTGCCCTTCCTTGTTTATCAGTCTCTACTGAAATGGACTCTTTGCCCCAAATATTTACGAGCACCCACTAGAAGGATCTCCTACCCCTTATCTACAAGATACCACTTGCCAACCCTACTGATCCATCTTTCATCTATTTTTAAACATAGATAAATAGGCTACTTTTTCAAAATCAAATATATGTTTCTCACTACTATTTCTCACCAAATCCACCATACAAACACCTTCAACAATCTCTGGTCGCTGATACAAACACCATCACCTTCAAAAATTTATGATTGCTAATACACAACATGTAACAACAACAACAACAACAATAAATTTGCTTCATACATCACCCTAGAAGAACTCTACTTCTCTCAAGAATTCCTACGGCCCTTGTAGCCACCCGTTTATTCTTACCATTCATTAAGCCATGTTCTGCTATTTCAAATTCTACCTTTAAAGGAATTTTGGATTGATATTTTTAATTTGAACTATGGTTATCTTGATGTCAAATTTGCTACATGAATTAATATTTTTTTCCTTTGTCCTATTCAGATTGATCCTCTAGTTATGCTCTTTATGTCTTTTTATGCTCCTCACCTATTACTTCAAGAAATTATGAGTTTCACTGTTGTTTTCTTCAATTATGTCTTTGTTACAAGATTTAGCATTGCGCCTGCTATTTTTAGATGCAGTTTAATTTTCCTTAACTATCAAATATGTTGCTCTAATTGGATGGTATGCCAAATTTTCCTATGTTTGTTATGTTTGGATTTAACTACCAAACAACACCACTAAACTATCACTTACCAAGGCTATCGACTCATTCATGTTGCTATCAGGCTTCAATCTAAACCAAAACTACTAGCTGTCAATTGTTCATGTCATGCCACTGTTGCCAAACCAAGATGCCATGCACATCACTTTGTTGTACACTGAGAAGGCCTCCACAACTCTTTTTTATTAAAAAAAAATTGCTAAATCTATCGAATTTGCCTTTAGGCCCTTTGCTGCTAGCACATTCCTTGTTATCTGCCATAGGATTGGTCTCCATGACCATGACCTAAGGTATTGGGCACTTAGCCATTTTTGAGCCCTACACGTGCATTTTTCCTTTTGTTAATGGCTTTGCATCCCTGGTCAGACTTCTACGCCAAACAACCAAATACTAGCCCAAAAGGTCGGATCTTCCTGTCTCCTAACTCTTTTTATTATCAACGCCCTTTATTTCTACACGAAACAGACTAGGGGAGGTCCAAGCGCTTAGTCAGATCTACAAAGATCCTTCATGGCTCTTTTCTCCATGTCCTGGGTTCATTTCTAAGTGAAGTGACCTACGGATTAGGTCCAGGTATTAAGCCTGGAACTCCCAAACCCAATGCATTCCATTTGTACCTTTATATAAAGCACCGGGTTATGTCCAGTGGGATGAGTTATCTTGTGGCTTCCTCTTGGTAGCTCTCTGATTCACCACCATCCACCAACTTTCATGCCTTCATGTCTATGTTTCCTTGTCACCTGGAACTTTTAGCTTAGTGCACACCACAATTCACTCGCCAAGGTCTAACCGTTGGGTTTACATGTCCGTGGGGACTGTCTGACGCTCTCTATATTGTTTGTCACTCTACCTTTGTGGCTCGACCCCTTCTTCTTGATACTTTCGCAACAACTCATTTAATAATTCTATCGGGTTGGGCCTTGCAGGCTTAGCTGTCTTGCGGGGTCCTCCCAACACCTCTATGATTTTTGCCCACTCTATCTATGTGTCAATGTGTCTTGGCACCTACCGCCCGATGTCGTTGTCAAATGCTCAACATTGAATCTTCTGAACTAATCCCTTTGGGGTGATGTCATGCTGACATCACCCACGCTATGTTTCAGCCTCTGAGTAGTGACACGTTTCACCCAAATACTAGCCATTCGGGTGCCCCAAAACCTTAAGTTTTCCTACCACATATCCATGATGACATCATCTCCTGGTGTCACTTGGGCCAATCAACTTATACCACCTGTCCTCCTAGAGGTGAGAGAAAAGGTCCCTAAGACCTATGTTTTTCACCAATTTGTTTGTTAAATTGTTTTTGGCCTTACCAACCTTTTCCTTTATTTTCTTCTGGGTTGGATCTTTGTTGTGCTACCTTTTGTTTTTCCTCCAGGCTTGACTTGCACAAACTGAGCTGGCAAAGTGGTCCTCTCACTTCATTCTCATTGGACGAATTTTATGCCATCATGTCCTGGCGTTAATAGCCCGACGCATAGCCTTGGGCTCTATAACACATATCATTGAGTTATACACCAGTCGATGGACTCCACCCGCTCCTTTCCTCTCGACACTTCTCACATGTCACCCTTTGCACATCTTCGAGGTACTCCCATCGAGGTGATACCATCGTGCGGTATCTACCCGCTCGGTGCCTAGTGGGAAGTGAGTAGTTTCCTTCCAAGCTATCACAACTACATCGCCCAGTCCCTTAGACCTAGGCACACCATAAATCTTCCAGGATGAACCCTTCGGGGTATGGTAGTCAGGCCAGCCTATCAGGCAGGCTCCACCTCTAGCTAATAAAAAACTTCTATGTTGTTGTTGTGGTCTCGACTTAAGCCTGAAGCTTTCATGTAGAGGCTTCGCTGGCCTTGGCGTTGTATTTTGCCAATGTGTAAAACTTGGCTACGTGCCACATTCTCACTCAAACGCTTCTAAACTCTACAATATTTGACATAGGGTCATAGAGCTTTGAATGGATCTATCTCCCGATCCAGGAGGTCGTTTTCAGACTTTCGCATTCCACAAAAAAAATTCCTATCTCTTTCCATCTGTGTGGGTTCCACCTACACAGAAGATGGTTTGCAGCTCCAAAATGAGCTCTAACGCCTCTGCACCATACCTTTTCCACCAATTATTGTGATGCTTTGCCTTTGCCACCTTTTCCATTTCATTTTCTTTTACCCATGTCACCTTTTTCATTACCTTTTGCTTTTTCTTGTGCCACCTCTTTCAATATTTACCTTGGCCACCAATGAAAACCAATGTAGTTGCCTTTACCAATATTTTCCATTACCTTTGTCATCAATCACATTTTCCTCTTCCATCAATGACAACACATTTCCAACAAGGATATCATCATACTAGGGGTCGTCCTTAGATATGAGGAACAAATGTTCATTAGGGAAAGAATCATTGATTGGGGATCATTGTGACTCTAAAGGGTGATTTGAAATGAACTCTACAAGGATAAGAGCCTTCTTTATTTTAGGGGAAGAAAATTGTAGGTCTAAATCTTGAAAAAAAACTATCCATCGGGTGTATTTGTGCTTCATGATATGATGAGTGAGAAAATATCTCATGGGATTAATATTTGCGATTATCATAGTGGTCCGTAAGATGATATAATGTCGAAGCATCTGTACTGAGTGTACAAGGGCTAAGGTTCTCTTTTATGCTGGGTCATACTTTAAGGTGGGCCCAAATATGTTCTTGTTGATATAATAGATAACATGTTCTCTATTATATAGTCCTTGGACTAATACCCTCACTATGGCTACCTCAGATGCAGATAAGTAGAGGGTATAATCCTTGGTGTGGTCAGGAGGGCTAATCAATGAAGCTTTAGATAGTGTATCTTTGAGTGATTCGAATGAGTTTTAGGCTTGTTCATCCTGTTAGAGTCTTATCATAGGAATCATTGGTGTTGGCCTCTTACTATTCATTTTGGTCAATTTAGCCTATGAATCAATAGGTGTCATAGCCTAAAGGTTTGCTTGTCCAAGGAGTCCTTTAGTCCTTGAATTCCTATGGTCAAAACTAGTGTAAGGTTGGGAAGGAGTTTTTCTTGTCAATATTTTATAAAATCATGATGCAGGTGTTTCCATGATGAAGCTTTCAAAAGTAAATTTCTAGTGGTATATTCAGTTCTTCAAACTGACTTCTGGAGAAAAATTAGATCAGATTGAAGTTTACTCTTCAAAACCCATAAAACAAAGGAAAATTCCTAGGTGTTGAGTTCCAAATCCCACATATCGGAGGTTTTGGAGAGAGAAAATAATGCAGGCCAGAGAAATCACTAATTAGCGATAGTCAATATCACAAATCATCGATCGGAGGTTCCAAATCCCTCATCCTGTAGTTCGGATTTCTAGAGCCCATTGCATATCACATATCGGAGCATATAGTGATACCGGCAATTGATAATCAGAGGTCCACGACACATAGCATATCGGCGTTCAACAATCGGGGATTCGCAATTGAGGTAGAGTGACCACATTCCAAAAACATCAATATGCTATTATGATATGAAGTGAAATTTTTGGGATTGTGACATAAACAGGCCTTTAGTGTTAAAGTGTCGGGAAGGCCGAAAATAGATTTACAAAGGACTTGCTTGCAAAAACAGAGAATGATGGGCCTTTTCTCTCTCCTGCCAAAGGGACATGTGTCACACAATGATTGGATCTGATAAAGGACACGCGACAAATAGAGAATGGTTCCGATTAGATACACATGGCAGTTAGCGATTGGTTTTGACAAGGGCCACATGGAGGATGACATCAACAATGACGTGGCCATACAGTGGATGCGTCACGGGCGGATTCTTCATCTGAGTGAAAAATATTATCTAATGGTGAAATGAGTTGTACAAGGTCATGAGGATGTGGTTGAGAACTAACTATATAGGTAGGGAAACAAGAAAATGATTTGGAGGTTGATGTCGTAGAACAGAGTGAAGTTGACAATGTACAAATTGGATGAGTCTGTACAGTTGGTGGTGGTACCACCATTGTGGTGGGTTTAGCTATCTCGACACCAAATAATGTTGAGCAGACAATGCAAATCAAGGTTCCTACGGTAGACGAAGTGAACCATATATGATGTTGCATGTCATCAGCACCACGTGGTGGGAGAATCTTTGAAATGGTAAGTTGATGGTGAGTCGAAGAAGGTTCCCATGATAATTTTGGCATCCTAGGAGCCAATGCATCCTCTTCCATGAGAGGATGGTGTTTTGGGATTTGTTGAACTTGTGGATGTCATATCTTAATTTTCCCAAATGTTCGTAACATCGACCATCTCTCAGAACTATGAAATTTGCTAGTACATGTATTGCATGCAAGATTAGTGTTGACGTAATAAATGGTATGGGTATCAGCATCTCTCACAGCATGAGATAATGATGCATGGTTAATGTCTCTAACATGTGTGTGGATGTTTTGGCGATACTGCCTAAGGCCGTTTTTCCATACTTCTAGAGGCTAACCAGGGGTAGGAGGTAGAAGGTTATGAGCGCATGGATGGATATTTCATGGTGCTTCTTCCTCAAACACACAAAATATGGTTTTAGATCCATCATCCACCAATGGCGCGATGGGAAGTGATGGAGTCATGATATTGGCTTGTGCGAGTGCACCCAATGCATCTCGATACTTAGAGATTCCAGGGCAGTGATGGGTGTAATTCTTGTACTCCACGCATATGGCACATTCTTGATTAGTGTGAAGTTTCGTATTACGTGCTAGCTTGGCCTTCTCTCCTATAGGTGGAGGTGTGGCTATGAGCATTTTTGGGGCATGCACAAGAGATTTCAACTACTCTAACTCAGGACACAAGTTGGTAGGGGGCCCGACTACTTCACACAAAGAGCAGGGTGGAGGTACCTTAGATGAGGAATATTTGTAGGCTTCCACCTTCTTTCCTTTTTTCTTATCCCTCTTGTTGGCATCTACTAATGTCGATGTAGGCGTAACTCATTTTGGGGTTGTTTCTTGAGCAATGGTTACGAGAATGATGCCTATTGAGGTAATACTTGAGTTTGTTGATGTGGCCTATGGGGCTAGATGCCAAAAAAGTATCGTGAAATCCATATTCAACAATGTGAATGTTGCCATGACTTGGTGTGAGACAAAACTAGGTTGGGGATATAAGAAGGGTGTCTAATTGATGGCGTATGGTAGGAATGTAGAGTCGATTATGGCAGCACTAGGGGTGTGTGGAACTTGTTCCTTATTTTGAGGGGTGAGTGATGAACTCATCATGCACACTGGGGTTGTTGGGGCTATAGGGGGGGCCTCCAGTAAAGGTGGGTCTTTAGGGTAAGTACTAAGGAGTTTTGATGGTTTGAATAGCCTAGTCTGTGTTCAGTAAGAATGTGATCAACTCTAGGGAAGATCCTATGAAAGGTAACACCCCATTAGGGGTGTTGGATGTCCTTTTCTCGTAGTATGTGAGTTGGTCTACTACAATTATTTTCCCATCATGAAAAAACATCATAATCCTAAATATTGAAGATGCAACTGCAATCATTGTATACATGTAGCTTTGACCAAGAAGGATATTGTAATCTAATTGGGTATCCTAGATTTTTATGTTAATGAGCACAGTTTTACCAGGGAGAGCCAATGGAACATCCTAGAATAGGCCTACGGGAGCTGAGGGGCACCTGTTGTATGCTCTAAGAGTGACGTCTGATGCTTTGAGATTAGGAGATTCCATTTTTTTCCAAATTGTTTTGGACATGATACATGTGGATGCACCTTCATCAACTATGCACTGATGGATGTTGATGTTCTGGATCATGACTAAAGTTTGGAAGGAAAATATCGATGGAAGACGTAGGGAAACATCATCTAAATCGAAAGCCATCAAGCGAGAATCAACAAGGTTGATTGTGCCTAATACAGAAAGTATGGATTTTTGTTCAGTTGAGCATGTTTGTAAAAATTCCAAGGCTGACATAGATGATTGAGATTGAACTACATCAACTATGTTGTAGTTGTGAGCAACCTTTGAGTTGTGTCATGTTCAACGTAGAGGCCCTTTAACCATTATGGGGATGGTTTTTATGAGGGTAGGGGGGTTGTCAAAGGTGCTGCAGTGGTCATGGTGGATGGGTTGGTTTTTGGTAGATTTTTGTAATCTTGGTTTCACATTTGTAGGAGAACTTCTTCCCCTGCCATGTAAATTTCGCACTTTGAGGTATTTTGGGAACTTTCTCCAAGAGGATTCTGATACTATTGCTGGGAAGGTTCATGCTGGCTATTTACCACTCCCTAGTGGGGGAAGGGATTATGCATTATTGTAGAGGTTTGGCTTTTCCACCCATTCCCCCTAGTATCTTTTATCCTCTTCAACTCTTGGAGTTGAGGGAAATGATGTGTATAATGGCCATATTCCTCGCAAATAGCACAAACATGGTTAGTCCTTAGACTAGTGTTCTTGTTTTGGTTTTGTAGGTTATTATTTGTCTACCCCTAGTTTTGATTCTGGTTGGGATTTCCCCCAGCTGGTGCCCGCTAAGGTTGTTGGTGGTTGTTGCCCCCTATCTAGGTTCCCCTTTCTTCTTGTTCTTTCCTTTCTTCTTAGTGGCATTAGGTGTATTCTCCATATTCAACTATTCAAATGACTGTTATTGTTGGGGGAAAGAAGGTTGCATGAAATTAACCCCAGTATTAGGTTGAGTTGATGGGTTATTCCGTTGGGGTGCTAGAAATGAAAATTAAGGTTTCCCCTATCCTTGGTTGATGTATGTGCTCTAGGAAGTGGAAACCTCTTCTGCAACCCTAGGAGGGTACTAGATTCCTTGTGCGGGAGGGTACCAACCACCCTGCATGGGAGGGTATTGACCACCCTGTGTGGGAGGGTATTGGTTGGCCTATATAGCAGAATTCTGCATAGGTGAAGGATGACTAGGATAGTATCCTATATTGTTGCAAGTGTGGGACCATATTATTGGTAAGTGTTTTGGCCACCGTACACATTTCTAGATTGTTGGTAAGTGTTTCTAGGTTGATTCTGTATGGTTTCAATTAACCCATATGTAGCACTAGATGCTCTTAGTAGTTCTGGTCTGAAAGACGGGAGGAGAGGGGCATCTAGGAGGACATCGTAGAGGTACCCAAATTGCGTGTATATGAGCTCAAATTGTTGATATTTGCAGATAGCCTCTTCCTATTTTTTTGGATATGTGGAAGCGACATCCTTTGAGATTTCTAAGGTGAGGCATCTCAAAAATAAATCGAGGAGGAGTCTTGCTTCTATATGAGCCTTGCACAAGCTACAACATTTCACTACTGGCTATCGTTTGCTTGAAATGGGTGAGAAGCTCCAATTATAAGTCTTGGCGGAGTGGGAGTTGGAAAAATGTGAGAAAATCCATGGACAGAGAGTCAAAGGTTGTATGGGAACTCGAGCTATATCCTATGTACCATTTCACTACTGGCCTCGTGAGGGTGAGTTGAAACAATCGTAGGTGAATAGAGTCATCAGTGATGCTATTAGATGAGAAACAAAGGTGAAAATTCATAACATGGTTTCCCGGGTCTTCCCCTTATTTCCCTTTAAATTTTGGGATATCCGAATGTAAATTTGTAGGCATGGGTGGCCAATTCTGGCGATGTGCAATCGGGTTGTTGGTTAACTCACTTAAGTCTAGAAGATTTAAGGAAGCTACAAATGAGACTTGGTTGTTGTAACTATTTTGAACAACAATGTGTAAAGTAGTTCCCTACGAAGAAGTATGAGAGGGGTTACCCTGGTGGGAACCGTGTGCACTCTCTCGAGGTGTGGTGTGTGGAATCCCCAGAGGGGTAGTGTGTGGAGTCCCATGAGGGGTGGTGAAAGGAGTACTTTTAGGTGGAGGGTTCCCAATCAAAGTTGCATCATAAAGGATGATCCGATAATGGTGGTTGCGTGATGTGTTCTGCGCCTAAATGGCGAGAGACCAGGCACACCTCTCGATAATCGAGGGAGGTTTTGGAAATGCCTAGAGTGATGGGGAACTGTGGGGTCTCCTATGGTGTGAAGTGTGTGTCACTTTTGCTGATTATGGAAGGGGATATATATCAAATAAAAATCACATGCATAAAACAAAGTGAAAAACAAATGGTTACTTTCCCTTTAAGCTATGCTATGTGATAAATCAAACAAGAAAAAATGGTTTTTGTTTGTTTAATCCTATGATAAAATATCATATGAAGACCTATTCATCCTTACCACTCTCAAAGTAACTGGGCCTTGCGAAGATATATTTTATGATAGGTACTAGGGGTACGTCTCGAAAGAACTGGTGACACTTCCAGCAGCCAAAAGAATTAACCAAGGTAATAAAATGAGGCTTTAGTGCTTCCCGCGCCTCCACTTATAGAGAAAGGATTCCATAATATTGGCCACTAAGATACATTCCTCCCATGTGAGCAGTAACATATTTTTCTTCTTGGCAATTGGTTACCAGTATCGAGCACTATACAGATCAGGTAGCCCTGTATTGTACCACAGACACTGGACCTAAGACAAACCCCTATGAATCGGGTCTCTGACATGCTCAAGTAGTCTTTTTTGTGGGGCGATGAAGAATTTTAAGCACCCTAAAAATTCAACTTCTATGTTCAATAATTTAACATGACCATGGCGGCTTATGGGCTGCTTACTCCTAATGTTCCTAATTTGAGCTATAAATTCTTCTATGGCCCATGTGGGGAAATTTAATTAGTTCAAGTTATGGTTATTTTTTAGGATTCTTGCTTCACTTATGGTGTGAAAATGTAAGATAAAATAAACTTAGTACAAAAACTCCAGAAACTAGATGCGCTTTGTACAAATTTTAGAGAAGCTTAGCATGTGAAGTGTAATCTATGTGCAAGTAGTAGAGTGAACATACAAAGTGTGAGAAGATGTGGATATGCGATGATCCTTTACAATATCCTCTACTTACACTAAGTTTTGATTGTTTCTTGTATGGAAATAAATCATATGTGGATAGTAGACCACTTACTTCCTTCCTATTACACTATGTGTGCCTAAAGGGAGATGGAAAAAACCAAGTGCTTTAAGAAAACTTTCATATGAAAACCCAAGATCATCTAGAAAAAGCAAGGGAGCAAGGGATACTTTCTTTATTAACACTTGATCCTAGTCCCAAAACTAATGAAATAAAATGTTTTGGTTAGTAAACAAGATGCGTGGATAATGGGCCACTTACTCCTATACTAATTAAGATATGTGTTTTATGAAAAATAACAAAATAAATTGAAAAATATGTGTGGAGTACAGCCAGTTAATTTTACTCTTAATTAAGCTATGTGAGTGATGCAAATTGAAAGTAAAGACTATGTGACTACTCTACTAATGAGGATTAGTAAAGAAACTAAGCAATCTAAACTAACTAGAAAAAATATGCAGAGGTGAGCAATTCACTAAAGGTTTTGAAACACACAGGAAAGAAAAATTACAATGGTTTTTTGTTCGCTCTGTAAACCGCGTAGGTTTCCTATGCACAAGCGCGCAGAATGCATGTCTGTATATGATAAAAGGCACTTGACCGACGAAAGAATTTGAGAAGCTAATCTTTTTGGTTGAAAACAGGTCCAATAGGTCTTGCAAAAATTCTAGAGAGGTGATAGAGGCACAGTAGAGTGACAATGCAGAGAAAAGGTCCTACAAAAACAACTGTTAGATCAAATAAAGGAAACTAGTGGAGTAACCATCTAGTATTAGTGTGTTTTTTTCTATTGAGTACCATATACACCTTCCTTGGAGTTGGTTGTCACTTACAAAGAAAATACAAGCAATTGGTTGTTGTTAGTGAACAAATATGGGTAAAAAAAGCACTGCAAGTAGTGAAAACAATGCATACATAAGCATAAACTAAAAACTAAGAAATAAACAAATGAATAATGTTTGATGAAGTAAACACATTAACAAAGTAATGGAAAAGGGTTCCCTTTATTGGCTGTTGAATGTGGAAGAGATACAATAGATGAATAAAAGACACTTGGAAAGGATTTTTGAGCACCATTTCTCAAACAATTGTTTGAGCAATGGTGCTAAAAAATCCTAAACAAGGAAGTTCCTTTCCTCTGTAGAATTTTCTCTGGAAATCAACTAGCTCACCGATATCATGTAGAAATTTTACCTGCAGATCCAACTAATATATGCAATGTACTAAAGCATAATACTAGATCTACATCTACCATAAACTTAGCGGAAGCTTAATTGAACATGAGCAACATCAAGCATGAACAGATATATCTGAGAATGAGAAATAATCAACCATAACACAGAAGATATAACTTGGGGAAAGCACCAGCCTAAAACCCCATATTTGTATTATCAATCAAGTGGAAATCCTCAACAACATACAAAAAGGATCAGCTCAAAAGTTATCTTGTTCTCTATGTACTCTGATGATGTAGCTCAAGGACTACCTAGACCTGTATATATAGGCTGCACAAGTCCTCTGAGCTCCTATTTCCTTGCACAGTTTTGATTGGGGTCCAATGTCATAACATGTGTGAATTAGCCACGTCATACCTATTGTAACCTCAGGTCCAATTACACAATCCATAAGGAATAATATTCCTTCTGCACACAAAGAATATTCACAAGGAATATCCTAGCAACTGATAGTACATTGTCCCTCCATCTAATCTCAACTGGGTCTCTATCTGAACTGACATGCATGAGTTATCCATGAGTGAATCTTCAATTATCTGAAAAAACCAGTTTTTACATGCATGCAAGCATTAACAAACTAAATCTCAATAATTTAACAACTTGTTAAATTAATCTAACCAGACTTGACTCAGTTAATTGAGCCAACTAATTACAACTCAGCCTCATCCTTTAACTGATGGTTAAATCCCTCAATCAAAGGAGAAATTGTTGCATGTCCTGACATAGACTTCCAAGTTCATAATTCCTTAACTAATTAACTCATGGAAAATCAATTAATTAATATTCAAACTACTGATAAGACCAAATTCGAATTTTACTTCCTATTTTAGACGAGGGACTGTCTAAAAATAGGAATCCAACTTGAACTGCTAAAAATAGAACTTCTATTTTTAGCACTTCCATTTTTCATTCCCTATTGCCCAATCCAACACTGATGCCCAAACTGCTATTTTTAGCAACTTCTTGTTGCCAATCTTCAACACTCCCTCTCAACAAGAAAGGCTTCCTCTCAAACCTGATCTTGTACCTTTGGAATGTTCTACATGCAACACATCTACCAAGTGTGGTTGCTCCAACAACTCTCGGGACAAAAAAACTCCCAACTGACCTCTCTGTTGGGCTAGAAACATACTCTGATGTTGAAGCTCTACCTGCTACTAACAACTGCTCCCTCTATGACCTCTGCACTACTGCAACATCTCCATGCATCTCGCACCATTGCACCCTTCTATGTGCTACCCTGCACTGTGCAAAACACTTGTGCCTCTTGCATTGTTGCAACCTGCATGCTTTACACTGTCCTAGGATTCCCTGCACTGTAGCTCTCTTTGTTGCTCCATCTACATCTGTCTCTATCCAATCAATCAGTTCCTGCTACTCCACATCGAGTCTCCCATAGCAAGGTCTCATCCAAGAGGTTGGGTAACTCAAGGATCCTACCCCTACTCCTTGGGACGATCACTCCACATCGCCCCACCTCCTACCTGAAGGTATGGCTGCATGTGAACCCTCTGCCCACTAGGCTCGAAGTTTCCCCCTACTGGAGGTCTCTGCATGAGTAGATGTCTCTACTCGATCTCCACTCAGCTTCCCCTGTTATGGCTGCTCCACAACCTCCTAAAGCAGCTGCACTAATCGTGGCTACTCCACAATTGTCTGAGACTTCTTCTGGCACTGCATGTTGAGAGTTAATATACTCTCCCTCTCAACCACCAAGTCTCCACCAGTTGCCTTGCTGCTCAAGGCTTTGCATGCATCTTGAACCTCAAGAGCATACAGGTTCTTGACTCATGAACTAATCTGCTTCACCTGTCTACTGATGATGTGTCTAAGGAAAACCTTTCCCTTACTGAAGACTACATCATAGCCTTTGTATTCCAGCATCGCGATCGACACCAAGTTTCTCTTCAGTCCTTATACATACTTGACATCGGTCAAGGTAAGGCGAGCTCCATGCCCCCTCTGAAAAATAACTGTGCCTACACCGGAGACACTATACTTTTCATCATTACCCATCGCTATGAGTATCTGGAGATCTTTCTCCTCCAAAGTACTGAACAGACTCTTGTCGTCGGTTATGTGGAAAGAAGCTCCATTGTCAAGAAACCAACCACTTCCCACCATGGATGAAACCATGCATGTGAAGAGTGTAAAATCCAACCCAAACTGTGAAGCAAGTGCCTCATCTTTAGATCCTTCCCCGTATCCCTTCTTGGATTTCCTCTATGGATAATTTGTAACAAAATGGCCCACCTCATGACAACGAAAGCATCACACTTTTGATTTGTAAACCTTCTTCCCACCATGGGAAGAACTGGATTCGGAAAGAGAAACCTTCTCCCTCCCCTTCTTCGCCTTACTCGCTAAGGCACATTTCTCTTCATCCTCCACGGATGAAGACCGGTCTCTGGTGCTCCGTCTAATCTCCTCCTGTATCAACTCCAACCATAGTCGTTCCCAATCTGGTAGTTTCTCCCTTCCATTAACCGAGTCTTGGTAGTTGTGCCAACTCTTAGGAAGGCCAAGGAGTGCTAGACTCACCATGTCATCATCAGATGTCACGACCCCTACACTTGCAAGCTCATCCCTACATGAGGTGAGCTTGTTCAGATACATAGAGATCATGTCGCCCTTTTCACACTTGATCTTTCGGAGTTTGTCCTTCAGTGCCAACTTCCTCTGATCACTGTTGTTTTGATAAAGATATTTCAATGTTTTCCAGATTGAAAACAGAGCCTCCTTCCCATGGAAGCTCGAGACTATGTGATCTTGAAATCCCTCCAGGATGATTCTCCTAGCTCTAGCCACACACTTCTTCCATTCTGCCAATTGAGTAGCATCAGTTAGCTTCAGGACTTCTTGATCAATGAAGTCCTTAAGACCATTATCTTCTAATACTGCCTCCATGCAATCCTTCTAGGTTATGTAGTTTGAGTTGCCATCAAGAGCATACTCAAGCCTCAAACCATAGAACGCCATCGGTGAAATAGATGTGATAAGAACTTGATATCTATATCCTGAATAATAAACTTCGAATTTCTCTTGCTTGTATATTGTTCTTCCTTGATCACCTGTGCTCCGATACCATGTAGAATTTTCTCTACAAATCAGCTAGCTCACTGATATCATGTAGAAATTTCACTTGCAGATCCAACTGATATATGCAATGTATTAAAGCATAATACTAGATCTACATCTACCATAAACTTAGCGGAAGCTTAATTGAACATGAGCAACATCAAGCATGAAAAGATATGACTGAGAATGAGAAATAATCAACCATAACACAGAAGATATAACCTGGGGAAAGCACCAGCCTAAAACTCCATCTTTGTATTATCAATCAAGTGGAAATCCTCAACAACATACAAAAAGAATCAGCTCAAAATCTATCCTGCTCTCTTTGTACCCTGATGATGTAGCTCATGGACTATCTAGGCCTGTATATATAGGTTGCACAAGTCCTCCAAGCTCCTATTTCCTTGCACAATTTTGATTGGGGTCCAATATCATAACATGTGTGAATTGGCCACATCATACCTGTTGTAACCTTAGGTCCAACTACGCAATCCATAAGGAATAATATTCCTTCTGCATGCAAGGAATATTCACAAGGAATATCCTAGCAATTGATAGTACACTGTCCCTTCATCTGATCTCAATTGGGTCTCTTTCTAAACTGACATGCATGAGTTATCCATGAGTGAATCTTCAGTTATCTGAAATCTCATTAACTTAACAACTTGTTAAATTAATCTAACTGAACTTGACTCGGTTAACTGAGCCAACTAATTACAACTCATCCTCATCCTTTAACTAATGGTTAAATCCCTTAATCAAAGGAGAAATTGTTGCATATCCCCACATACACTTCAAGTTCATAATTCCTTAACTAATGAACTCATGGAGAATTAATTAATTAATATTCAAACTGCTGGTAAGACCAAATTCGAATTTTACTTCCTATTTTAGACGAGGGACTATCTAAAAATAGGAATCCAACTTGAACTGCTAAAAATAGAACTTCTATTTTTAGCACTTCCATTCTTCATTCCCTATTGCCCAATCCAACATTGATGCCCAAACTGCTATTTTAGCAATGTTATTTTTAGCACTTCTATTTTTAGCAATTTCTTGTTGCCAATTTTCAACATCCTCAATCTCCTTGTAAGATTCCTCTCTCTCTCAAATAAGTATGAAGACTCATTCAATGATGGAATCCTCTCTCAATGAAATGCTTGATTTCTAGGGAGAAATTTTGGCAGCATAACCATGCTTTTCTTCTTCTTGTTATTATCTCTCCTAAAACTTGTATTCATAGAGTTTATTGGTCACTCCTCCTCCCCTTGGCTCATTAGTGTGGTCGTTCACCTTATAAATGAGATGAGAGCTACCAAATCCTTGCCTTTAAGGCTTATTGGGGCTCAAGGATCAAATTTATTAGCCCATCATATCAAGATTTTGAGTGTTGCTCAAGCAAGTTTGCAACTCGAGGTATTGGTTGGAGGTTTCCGCGACTACTGAAGAAGTAACTGCGCGACTGCTAATTTTCGGTAATGATGCACCTGTGCGGTCCAATTTTTTAACTTGAACCTTAGGAAAGATTTTGATTTTTGGTTTTCATGGTGTTTCCAGCTGAAAATGTCACCCATATATGTCTTGATCAATAACTTTGAGTGTCTCTTAATGCATACATATGAGTGTATGATTTCCATATGATAACAATCATATCATTCCTTTATCACACTAATGGTTCCTTGAGAAATAACTTGATAGGGTCTCACACTTTTTCAACTCTCTTATTTCATAATGGGAGGCTACTTGGGTTGGTGAGAGCGATCGTTCATGAGTGAAACTAGCTCGAGACTAAAATCTTTGTACCCTAACCAACAGTTAGGGACATGCACCAAGAAGCAATAAGGAGTAGATTTATCTGATACCATTGATCTAGGTTGTACATGGAATTTAAAAATGAAAGGTAGGAAAGGAAATTAAACACACACTGAGAGAAATATGATAGAAAGAATAGTAATATGTTGAACCCAAATTCTATTAATAAATTAAATAGTATAACATTATAGAATATAAACTAAATGGAATGGTGGTAGCTATCTCTGAATATAAATATGGTAGCTACAAGCATTTAGAAAGCTATTACAAGAGGCCCAAGAAATAGATTTTTAACATAAATAAAAAACACTAGAGGTCCAAAACCCTAACCCTAGAAAATGAATCACCAAAATGTTTGTGGGATCTAACGTGATTAGTTGGTACATCAACTTCTTGAGGGCCCAAATTTTGCATATAATATCTATTTAGGGTACACAATATCTCATTGGAAAGAAATATTTGAAGATTACAACTTTCCACTAGGGCCACATAATGCAATGACAACCATTTGTCCCCTGAATTGTCTAAAAGTATAGTTTAGGGCCTCAAAATGGCCTTAGAAGTTTGGGACACAAAAAACCACAGAAAAATAGCCAAGAAGATAACTAAATATTGAGTTAGTGGAAGAGGTGGGTGGCCATCAATATCCACCTGGATTAATAGACTTTCTCATCAATTAGGTCACTAGACCACAAAAACACTGGGGGAAGACTAAAAGAGCCTTCAATAACTCTCGCACAATTTGACTAATGAACCGTCAACTACCCTAACTCCACTTTTTATGCCAGCAAGTATTTTTTTGCACTAGGCCACTGAGCCACTGGAAAATATATATATATATATATATATATATATATATATATATATATATATATATATATATATATATATATATATATATATAATATATAATATAAAATATATAAACATAAAAAATAATAAATAATAAATAAAATAATAATAAATAAATAATAATAAATAAAATAAAATAATTAATTAATTAAATAATAATAATAATAATAATAAATAAAAAAACAAAACAAAACCGAACCAAAAAAAAACAAAACAATCCACTCACAACACACTCAATCCAATAATGGATGTCAACCAACGCCAATAATCTCCATTAGTAGACACACATTGCATAATATTTAAGTATTGGAGGTTTATGTTGGAGGTTATTCAATGAGTTATCATACATCCAATAACCTAACATCTCAATATATTGTCCTTTTGGACTTGATCTCCTTTCGACTAAGTTCTTGGTAATTCCCCCCCCCCACCAGACCATATGAGCTAGGGCTAGATCCTGTTGAAGTTGTAACTAGGTTCAATCTTCATAATGTAAATTTATCATTGATGTATTAGTTATATTTTTTTCAAAGCATGTTCTTCATACTTAGATTAAAAAAGAGTAAGATTTTTTTTATTATGAATCAAAAGAAAAATCATTTCACTCATGTCCCATTTGGAGATTTGCGAGAAAAAGGAATTTGAATTTTATTTTGAGTCATTATTCCACAAGATGACCAGGTCGTCCTAGCCCTCCAAGCGACACTTATTCAGCCCTCTTGGACAACTAAATATAAGAGAGAATTCGACCTCTTAAAGCTCATTCATTCGACCACCAAGGAAGCACATCTAAAGCTAGCGAAGGAGAAGAAGAAGATGGGTAAAAGTAGAGAGAATACAAGTCAAAATTAGAAAGTATATTCCCTCATTGACCGAATTTTGAATTCTACTAGCTTGGACGTGTGAAAGACATTTTTTTGTGAAAAGAGGAAGAAATTCTTGAGGTGACCACGGGTCGAATTTCAACCCCTTGTTGCAGATCCGAATTTTAGAAACATTGACTTTGACTTTGCAGGTGACTTGGAGGAGGGTTGGACTTGGTATCTTGGTGGCAGCTTGGTCTTAGATATATCTCATTTTGATATAATTCTATAAGAGAAGGATTGTTTGGGTTTCCCCTTGTGGGTTTTTCCTTGGAAACTAACCTAATTTTGGTGTCTCTTGTCTCATTGTGATCTCTATATTTTTCTTGAAAGATTGAACATTTGTATAATTTCTTGACGAAGTCAACATAAGAAGTAATAAAAATACATCTACTATTCACAAGTAATTATCAATAAGAGAAATTAGGTGTCATACTACATTACACTTGGTTTCTGAATAGATCTAAAGCCTCCCATGCTGAAATTTCCAAAGCTTTTGCTAACAACATCGAAAGTTCAAAGAGTCATCCTTAAAATTTTGAAACTTCCACTAATATCCAAAGCTAGTTTCAAAGGGTTTAAATTGACTCTAATAGGGCATAAACCTTACCAAAATACTTCTAAAGGATAATAAATATTTGCTAGCCTATGAAGGCATCCCATAACACTGCCTTCAATCTGTCATCTCCACGAAAGAAAGACATAAGATGGAAAATGGCCATATCTTCTCAGCCTTTCCCAACTGAGATGAAATAATCTCATTCCTTCAAAATATAAACATAGTAACAATTGTTTCCTCTCACGGTCAGCCTAGTAAAATCCATTTACATTACAAAATACATGAAGAGTCTCAAAGGTCAAGTCACCTCATCCATTCATCTCACTAAACTACACATCTCACATTCACCACAATACCTTGTTTAAAAAATAAGCTCTATATATAACATTCATTCATGAATTCATACGTAGAACCCAAGAAAAGATATACAATACATTTAGCTCATTAGTTATGAATATTTAGTAAATCAACATAACAACGCTCATGAAACTATGAAAAATTATTTTTATTTTATTAACATAGAGATATATAAAATTATCTTATTCACTTATACATTGTTGGAAACTAAAGAAGTGAGATCCACTCTCCACCCAACTATAGGCATAGCTACATTATATACTTCTTGCAGTTCGACACCCCCAAGCCATATCTGATGCCTTAAAAGGAATCTTCTATCAAGGTTCTACAAATTTAAAATTAGAGTAGAGGACATGAAATCCACTCTCCTTCACATACATGTATCGATATTCTACCTTTCAAGCCCCGAGATAGGGCCTATTAGCACACAGTATGGCCACCATTGACCTAAACAACACAAATGGATTCCTTCACTAGTCCAACCATGCCTAAGTACTTAGCAGAAAAGGGAGATAAGTACTGTTTTTGTTTTATGTACTTATTCTAAATTTCTCAAGCAATAAAATCCTCCTTTGAAGACTGGCTTTCCCCAAGAGGTTGTGGGGTTTTTCTGGGGTCAAATTGACCAAAAACTAGTGTTTCAGATGTTTTGAATGCTTCCATAATTTTTGCATTAATTGTTAGTTGATAGGAAAGTGAAAAATTAGTAGAAGCGCTCTTTAATGTTTGCAATAAATTCATTCTGAAATTTATATCAACATGACAAAACATGTGGGTTGGGCCTAAAAAAACACATGCAAACTTGTAAATTGGGATAAGGGTGCAGATCATTTATTTTCTACAAAACACTAGTTTGTGGGCTAAGCATCCTTGTAAATGAATATCCTTTTGTCAATTTCATTGGGCAGAAAATAACAAGGAACGAATTGATGAGAGTCTTAAATGTAAAGGAATGTGGATTAATCATGGCCTAAATGTGGACAACCCTGCATTATGCAATGATATTGCTACACAAAAAATTGGTGATACTGAAGAGATTACTAATTTTGAGGTGTGTGAGGGTGATGTTGATAATATTTGCAGTTTGTATCATCGATGGGAGCACCACAAGTCTGAAAGAGGATTTCTTTTATAGTGAAATTGTGTTTGTTGCCTCTAAGAACAACGCATACAACTTGATGTTGGATAGAATGTGACAGCCCTAATAATCTAAAATGTAACCAATAGAACAACCAATATGACAAGATTCCTTGGCCAGATTATGGTAGCCCAGATCATAATGAAGAGGATGACCATCCATTTCAAGTATTATCAAACATTTTGTGGGTTGTTGATTTTTCACGCATTAAAAGCCAAGACCTTAAGATTATAGGAAAGGTTGAGAGAAGGCAGCTTATAACATGGGGTAAGAATGTTGATAACGATGTTGATGAAGTAAAAATGGAACAGATTCCTAAGGTTGAAAGGGAAAATTCCAATCATAATGGTGGGCCACAAATTAAGAAAATCCATCAAAACTATAATGAGAACGGAAATGGGATACAAAATGAGCTTGAAACCACTAAGAAATGTGCAACACCTGAAGATTTTCAAAGGATCCAATGACAGCAACCTTGTTGTTGTAGTGTTTTCTTCTCAAAGATGTATGAAAAGAACCCACTTAAGATTGTGGATAACAGACAATCTCAACAATATAAATGGTTTTGTTTGTGAGAATAATTTCGGCAAAATTACATAAAAATCATTTGTCGACGCGGTTTTTATGTGATTTTGCCGAAATTATTCTCACAAACAAGATTATGGATCACAAAAGTCTGAATTCTTTAATATAAATGGTTGTTAAACATTGTAGATTTGCAGCAACTAATAGAAACAAAACCTGCAAAAGTCCGGATCTATGCTATAATCATAGTTAAACAACAAAAAGAAAGAGAAATAACTCAAATTGTCCAATGGAAACCAGACATACAAAGAATAGTTTTATTATAACACCTGTGAAGGGAACAAATAAATGTTACTAGTCCCCCTCTATAGGATGGGTTCTTGGTTATCCTCAAATGTCTTCAGCTTGTGTAGAGTCTCTCTCCTCTATAATGTGTAAACCCAGCAAAATATGGTGTGCGACAATGAAAATAATCAGAGTTACAACAGTGATTGCAACAATGAAAATAATCAAAAGTGAATAATGAATGGAAAACCCTTATATTTATAGCAAAATATTGAGTTATCTTCGAATAATGACCAATAATAAAATAGTGTTGATATGATTCTTGGAATAACCACTTGGATATTTTATCATATTTGGTTAGGAGGGAAAAAGTATTTAAACTTTTATTTAGAAATAATAAATAAATAAATGATTTATTTATCATCTCAAGGAATTAGTTAAGGAATAATAAACAAATAATGATCTATTTAATTATTCCTAAGGGATTTAGTCAAATTTGACAAAGAATAATAATTAATTAGTGATTAATTAATTATTCTTAGAGAAAAATAAGATACTTAACTATTTATTTGTTTATTTTTATGATTGGGTCAAATATGACAAGGAATAATAATTGAACAATGGTTTAACTAATTATTCCTAGAAGAAAATCAAATAAATAGTGATTTATTTAATTATTCTCCATGGGTTTAATTATAAATTACTTAACAAAGGTGGTTTATTAAGTAATTTCTCACAGTGAAAGAAATTTTACTATGGTAAAATTGGCATTACATGGTGTACTTCGATCCATCTAGTAAATTAGGCTAGATGATCAATTTTTTAGTGATAACACTTGTTGGCATCATTGAAATTTTTTTGTTGTAGGAATATGATAATAAGTGATGAGGACTATAACTTCATTCTTGCTGAAATTGAAAAGACTGAAAAAAGATCATTTTTCCCAAGTGGATCGAGAAGAAGATAATGAGATTCATTTGACAAATCAAGTTCATATATTATTGATGTTCTTATGTTTTCGTCAAGCATGTGATCATTATCTTCTTTTTAAAAGTTACTTATCCATTTTTACTTGGATATCTTTTGCAGATGTATCCAATAAATTGCTTGGAAGGTTCATTGGCTCTTTGTGTTATTTGTAATGACATTCCTAAAGAACTATGTGTCATTATTTCCAGTCATGTATTTTACAATCAATGCATATTAGATCAGCTTAGTAGACAATACCATTTTCCCTACTCATGTGTGCAAAAGTCATCTGAAAAATGATTCAGTGTTATCTCTAATTGTCTTTGAGCATTGCACCTCTAATTGATCTCAACGATTTTAGAAGGGGGATGAACAATGACTTAATCCAATATACTTTATGCAACCTACAACATTAAAAATGATTATGTTAGTATACAAGCCTTCATAACATCTTGTAACATAATTAAATACATAATTCACAATCAAAATCTATTAAGAAGTAATGGTACTAGTATTTGCACATTATTGTGCAAAGAAAAGTCAACGGCTTTAAACGGAGGGGAGTGTGTGGAGGAGGAAAAATAAAATGAGACCACTCACTGCTCTGTAAATCTTATTTTAAGTTTTGGCAGATCCAATGCTACCAGAAACCGTTCTGCGAATGGCTAGCTACGTATCATTGGCCATCTTCACACTACCAATCTTGTTGATTCTGCTACAAATGATGGCAATACAGGGATTGAACTCACGAATTTCATTTACGTCCAGGCACAAGATGCCCAATGTAAACCGAATAAAAGCACTTGTTTTTTGGATCAAATCCACGTGGGAGAGTCGATAGCAGAGTCGTCAGAGGCAGAGGTGTTTAGAGCACTCATCCAGAGATATGAGCAAAGGCATCGTCATAAGAATTGCATTCTCTGTTATGTTTTTGGTCATTTTTGCAGTGAGAGGGAGCTATGTTTATGTGAAGTGTAGGGCTAATATCAGGTGGGCCAAAAACAGGGAGGGACACCTATTCAGATTCTATCAGGGACAACAAATCTTAATAGTGTCGTGAGGATAAACCTCACCATAGAAAATTCTTCATCTTAATAATTATAAATACATAATTCATAACAAAAATCTAAAACAAAACATCTAAATCTCAATCTACTACCATGGAAAGTGGTATAAGTTTGATATAATTTAAAAATTTATAACTTTCCAGTTTAATATGATAAAAATGGTGTTAGATAATAATAAAAAAATAATAGATATATATATATATATATATATATATATATATATATATATATATATATATATATATATATATAGATATAATATATATATATATATATATATATATTATTGACTAAATATATATATATATATTATGACTAATTTCAATAAAAAATTTAAATGGCATTGATCATTTTTAAACAGTTGATAAGGATGTAGATCAAGATATCAAGATAAGTTGTTAAATGGAGTTAGAGTAGGAAGGGTTTAGCAAAAGTTAGAGGTTCGCTATGTTTGGCATAGGAACCCACATGTGGACCAAGGCATAGTTATATTTTTTTTTATTATTCCTTGACTTAGGAAACTTTAAATATAGTCCTATAGTCAAGAATTAGAATAATCTCAGCTATCCAGGGAGACTTAATCTCATCCCTTCATGGTACTGGTGCGCCCAGGTCATTTTCTAAGAGGGGAAAGGGCGCTCACTTGGTTCATTCATGCACTAGAGACTTGGTGGCTAAAGGCAACAAGAAGAAAACACTTCAAGCTAGGGATTCATTGAACTATGGCTTCAAATCAGCGCAGCTAAGGGTGAGAAGAACAACCTCATTATCACTTCCAACCATCGTCATCATCAGCCAAGCCACTAGAATCAATGCAAGAAGGCCATACACAGTCGTACAGTGCTTTACAGATTTGTACAATGTGCAGATAAACAAGGCCGAGAGGACACTCGGGCAGTTAGGGCACGTTAAAGAAGTTGAAGAGGATCAGGTAGGTTTCCTACCTCATTGTAATCAATTTCTAAATATTACTATTGCTGCAACAGCCTAATAAAAAGCCACCAAGTTTGCAGGCTTTCCCTAGTTAGGGGTTTCCTGGGTAAAAATTGTTGTGTATAGTTTTATGGTGTGTTTGTCTTCATTTGTTCCTTATTTTCTACAACATGCTAGTTAGAAAACTCAGTACATTTATGGGTTGAAGTTAAATTTCAGTTTTTAGCTCTTTTCTTAGCGTAGTTCACAAATTAGATCGATGAGTTCTAAGAAAATCTAACATGGTATCATACCCAAGTCTCTAAGTGAAGACCAACACCTTTGTTTCAACCTTTGGAGTTGGTTTAAGGGCAGAGAATAGGGAAAATACAGTTGTAGGTCGCGCTAGGGTTTCTAGAGATGCCCTAGGGTTTTGAAACAGAATGCAGATTTTCTCATCAGAACAACATGCTAGGGTTTCTAAAGAGTTTGATGAGAAAAAATTTTTACCAGAGTTTGAAACCAGAGCACAGTTTCGAGGGAGCAGCAAATTTCTTCTCATGGAAGGAGAGGATTATTGTGGTGCTAGAGGAGCGAGGTGTGAAGGATTTTGTGGAGAACCCACCAGCCACACCAATTGACCCTCGACATATCAAGAACGATGTTAGAGCAAGGATGATTATCCTTGAAGGATTCAAAGATCGCATTGTGCCACATCTTTCCAGCAATAAGATTGTCAAAATAAATGTGGACACCCATTTTGAACTTATACCAGGGCTCAAGTGAGGCTAGAAAACTTTTGCTTAAGGAGAAACTCAAAAACATATGGATGGGAAAGTTTGAGCCCATAATCAGTTATCTCGCCAGGTTCACCCAGGTGAAGGACGAGTTGGCCGAAGTAGGGGAGACAAAACTTGAAGGCTAAAGTAGACATGGTGAGTCTTGCACTATTAGGGTTTAACAAATCATGGGATAACTTTCAGGACGCAATGGGTGGAAGAGAAACGCTTCTAGACCATGAGTGGTTATGGGGTGGCTATGTCCAAAGAGGGATTTATAGGCATGCTAGATCTAGGGCTCATGTTAAGCATGAGGACGAGGAGAACTTTTCCCTAGCTAGCAATGGGGGCAAGGTCAAGAGCAAGAAGAGCACAGGAGGGGTCAGTCCATCTCCAAAGGAAAGAAAGAAAAGAAGGATCTTAGCAAGATAAAATTCTTCCAGTGCCATCAATTCGGACACTACACCACCAAGTATCCTTAGAGGAAGAAAGGGTCCAAGAAGGACCAAGTGGAAGCTTCAGCAGAGGTGGATAAGTTTAGCTCCAAATTTGAGGAATTCTCACTCATAGCTTGCATGGAAAGCTCAGTAGCCAATAGCGTATGGTACATTAACAATGGATCATCCCACCATATGATTGTGAACAAGGGATTATTTCATCAAGTTGACGAAGAAGGACTTGCAGTTTCACATTGAGCTAGGAGATGATGGCAGGTACTTGACGAAGGGTTGTTAGGGTTGAGAGGGAGTCTAGTAACCCTATTAATCTCAAGGATGTCCTCTACATTCTAGGTCTTAAGAAGAACCTTGTTTCATATTCATCCCTGGAGGACAAGGGTTATGACATTATCTTCGGCAAAGGAAAGGCCTTCCTTAAGCCCTGCAACTCTAGAGGAACGAAGTAGATTGGAGTGAGGGTAAAGAACCTCTACAGGCTACAGTTTGAGACAGTTGTGGCCTTGAGTAGTAGAGAGGGTTGTGAGCAGGGTCGATACTCGAGACCTTAGGGATCTATGGAACATGCATATGGGTCATTTACATCATGGAGAGCATAAAATCCTCAAGGAGATAGCCACAGGGTTGCCACATTGCAACACGAACCAGCATGACGTGTGCAAGGGCTACACACTTGGCAAGTATGTCAAGATGTCCTTTCCCAGCAGTGACAACTGAGTCAAAGGCATATTAGACATGGTTATGTTAGCTATGCTAGTATAATTCAACATTGGAGGGCCAAATACAGGCTTGACCAGGTTGTTCGTGCTCGAAGAGGATTCGCATCAACCATCCTGCTCATTCTCTTTCACTCTTCTTACATTCTCATAAACCCCGCTACCTAGGTTTTATCTCTTAAACCCTGTGTAAGCCCATGATCCTCCAGCTTCTGAGTGTGTAAATCAAACCATCATGTGACCCTATCCATGTGGCTCCGTGTTCTCCTAAGCCTCCCTCACCTTTAAATCATGGTCGTTCATTCCCTCCGCCAATCCAGTTCTTTCCCTGTCACATCAAATGAAACATGTGTGATCTCTTCCGCACCATCCGATCATCTTCACCGCAATCAGACGGCATTCACTCCTCCCACGCCCACAAACTAACCGCGCGTCAGCTCACTGGGAAAGTGATTTTTGTCCCGTCCCATCTGCCACGCGTCACCCGCTGATTGTGATCGCTCGCCCTTGTACGATTACCGCTCCCCTCCAAAAGCGATATGATAAATATCACCCGCCACCGAAGCCTCTTTCCCCGCACGTTAACTCCCCATGCATCTTTTCTACCAAATATCCGTTGGATCTGCCCGCCCGAGATCCAACAGCCTGTGATCACCCCGCTCTCTAATCTCCCAATTTCTCCCGCTGAGCCATATCCGTCGTCCATCTGTGCGATCCAACGGCTGATGTCTATCCTCCGGCCGCTCGTACATCCGCCATGAAGTCCACACACCGTGGTCATGCCGTTCACCAAAAGGACGACAGCGATCATCTACCAAGTACCCGGCGCATTTCATCTCCAACCACTGCATTCAAGAAACCGAATGGCCGAGGAGAAAAAAGGACAAGCCTCGAGCAGTTAAATGCATTTATCAATTATGGAATTTCTTCCATACTACACTCCACCTGCTCGAGAAGTACAACAGAGGACCAGAGAAGATCAAATTTGTTCACTAAAGCAGGTAGATAGCACCAGAGACTCCATCAGACAATTAAAGTGGTTGGTGGTCCATTATGACCCCTCCACGCCTAGAATAGCATAACATCTTTGCAATAAACCTCTATATATACCCAAAAACACAATGTAATCAGGGTTGATGTTTGTTGCTTTGATGTAAGGTTCAACTTCTGGAGACTGTAACTGCTTTGATACTTGCAGCCTCTCGTCTTCATTTTCAGCTAATACAAGCTTCTTTTTTTGTTAATTGCTCACTTTCCACTTCTATTCTATTCTAGGTTGTGCCCGTTATGCATTTTTCATGAACTCTTGATATTTAGCATTAGAGGAGTTGTCATCCTACCTCTGTGTTAAAGTCTTGTTTGTATCAGTGAATGTGTTATTTAGGTTTCTATTTACTTAGTGACAGAGAGTTGTCATCATGTCTGTGCATTAGGAAACAAATTTGCAGACCTCTTTACTGGTTGCAGCCGGCTATCACAGGGCCCTGTGCATCTGCTGGTGTGGTTAGTATTCTTCATATTCACCCAATCTCTAAACTGTGAGTAATTGGTGGTCTAAAGCCTTGTAGCCTGGGGGTGTTCACGTATGTCTAGAGTTAAGCATAGTAGGAGTGGTTATCTAGCTTGAACAAGCATCATTCCTTCCATTCATCCATTTCCAACATCATGTTGAGTTTGTACTGTTCCTGAGCATCTCTGAGATACAACCTAGGAGAGTTTCTTGGGGTGATAACATTGATTGGCGCCGTTGCCAGGGAGAGGAGATTTAAGCTCAACTTCCCTAGGAAAACGAAACAGTTCCAAGCTTTGATAATAGACAAAGTTTGGACACATTTCTAGTTGTAATCATCTATCTGGAGACTCCACTGGAGGAATACCAACCTTTGGCGACTCCACATTATAGTCCTGGATCAGTTTGTGAGACATACTCGAAGAAATCCTCAAAAATCACCAGTTGTCCTAATGCCTGACCCTGAGAAGATTGTTAAGCAGAAGAAAACATCACAGAAAGGAGCATCAGGATCAGGTAAACCCAATAAATCTTATATGTCTCTGCAAGAGAAGGTTTTGGTTGAGAATACACAGTTTGAGGATCTAGAACCTAGTACTACTAGTGAAGAACCAGCTTCAAAGATTCATAAAGCTCCTTTTTCTTTCAGTTCCCCTTTGGATCTTAGTCCAAAGAAAGCATCCCTTACAGTCCATAACATCCCTTTGGCTCTGTCATCCATTACATTGCTTCAAACTACTCAATCTGCCAGTATCCTTCCACATACCCCAGTCATGGCAGCTCAGCAAGCACCTACAAAGATGGAAAGAATAATAGTTGCTAGGTATGGACCCTTGGTTTTGCCTGTTCCTTTAAATGCCATGCCTGCAGGAGAATATCAGAAATACATGCCTAAGTTCACTGGTACAGAGGGAGTAACAGTTGAAGAGCACCTTGAATCCTTTTATAGCTATGCTGATAACTTAGACATTAGTGAAATGATGTGTGGATGAGAGTTTTTGTACAGAGCCTTGATGGAAAGGCTAGAAAGTGGTTCAGAGAATTGTCCCTTGGATCTATTGTTGATATTGAAGCCTTAGATGAAGCATTTTTTAAGCACTTCGGAGATAAGAAGGACCTGCTATATTACCATACTGAGTTTGGTAACCAAAGCGAGAGAATGGGGAATCTTTGTCTGATTTTAATACAAGATTCAATCGTATGTATAGTAAGATACCAGCTGAAGTAAAGCGAACCCCCACCTTTGCCAAACTTACTTATGCCAATGCTTTTGACTCTGATTTATGCCTACTATTGAGAGAAAGAAGATGTGCCACTCTGGCTGATATGCAGGATGTAGCTCTAGAAGTAGAATCTAATATCATGGCTGCAGAAAAGCTTAAAAGTCATGCTAACAAAAGGAGGTAGAGAGGTGAGGCTTCTTCTTCCTCTGCTTCATCTTCAGAGCCTAAATTAGACAAAATGACTAGAATGATAGAGTCATTGGCTACTGAGATATCTAAGCTAAAGGTTGAGCAGAACTCAAGAAAGTTAAGGCAGCAGAACACATTTGTTCCAAGAAACTCAAACCCATTCAGAAGAGCAAATGAACAGTTGCAAATCATTCAGAGGAGTAAATAACCAAATGAAGAATAGAAAGTTAAAGCTCCTTTTTAGAACGTGGTCATGGAGGAGGAACAATTTGAAGAAGAGGATGAAATTCATTGCATGGAAGATAAAGGCAGTGTTGCCTTTTTTACATTGGCTGCCTATGAAGAATCATTGTTGCAGGACCAAACCAGTCAAGAGTGGGACAAGAGGTTGTTCTGCAGACTGGTGAACAACAAAGATACAATCTGAGATCACAAGTAAGCAATGCCAAGGAGAATCCTACCCAAAAAAATTTTGTCCAAACAGAGCCACAGAATGCCAGACAGAAGAGACTAGCAGCTAATCTGGTCATCCTCAAAGCACCAGTTCAAGAGGTAAGAGGTTCTGACAAGTCCCCTTCCCCTTTCAACTTTGAATCAAAAGTCTAGAAGTTGGAAATATTTGTACCTCTGTTAGAACTTGTAAAGAGTGAAGTGTTTAGGAAGCCTATCCTTGAGGCTCTTGAGCTGAAAGCCACACAAACCTCCACTGACTCTATCAATTTGCAAGATGATAAACCTACAGTTGTGCTTAGACCAATGACTGAACCTGTTGATGATAATTCTCCATCTTTTTATGTCTCCTTGACCATTCATGACAAAATCCTCCATAATTGCCTGCTAGACACTGGGGCTAGCCACAATCTGATGCCAAAAGCTGTCATGGAAGAGTTAGGCCTTGATATCACCATACCATGCCATGATTTATTTTCCTTTGATTCAAGGAAGGTGAAATGCCTGGGACTGATCAAAGCTTTAGCTATTACCCTAACCTAGTTTCCCATGAAGAGCATGGTGATGGACATCGTGGTAGTAGATGTCCCTCCTAAGTTTGGTATGTTGTTGTCTAGAGGATGGGTTAAGAGACTAGGTGGGACATTACAGAATGATCTATCGTATGCCACTGTCCCAGTCTTTGGGGGAGAAAGTAGGAGATTATACAGAGAAGCACAGTCGGCATACATCATCCGTGATGAAAAGAATCCTTCTAATCACCCATTTATGTTGTGGACACTGATTTTGGAGAGTTTGTTCTCCAGATAGAAGAATCTCAAAAGGCCTCAATGCAACTCAGGAAACAAATAGTTCAGGCCGAGGAAGAGCAAGGAGGTCAGGTTTGGGAGATGCTCTTTGATGGAGCATGTTCCAGGGAGACTGCAGGAGCGGGGTTGGTGCTGATATCTCCACAATAAGAAAGCACACATCTGTATTTTAAGTTGGCTTTTCAAGTCACCAACAATATAGCAGAGTATGAGGCTCTGATATTGAGCCTTAACGCAGCAAAAGACAGAGGAATCATAAGCATAAGGGTGTTTGGAGATGCTAATCTTATCATTCAGCAAGTAAACAGAACATTTCAAGCAAAGCACCCGATGTTGAAAGCATACAGAGATGAGGTATGAAGACTTAAAGGTTTTTTTGATAGTTTTTGTATCTCATACATCCCTAGAGCCAAAAATCAGCTTGTTGATTCCCTTGTTGTGTCTGCTAGCATGTTTATCCCTCCCATGCCTCCCAGACTAGTTTATGAAGTCCAAATGAAATATAGACCATCCTTGCCTGATAATGTCCAGCATTGGAAAGTTTTTGAAGATGATGATGAAGTGAATAGGTTTCTGCAAGTCATTGATGAATTTTTCGAAATGCAAATTGACCAAGAAAATCAAGCCTTGGAAGAAAATCCCCAATCCCAGCTTAGAAATAAAATTGGTAAAGATAGCATTGTCCAACTTCCCAGCAATCATATACCTAAGGGTTTAATTCCTCTAGAAAGATTGTTTGACCAGAATGATGTGCCTTATAAGGTTGCCCAAAAAGAAGGCCAAACTGCAGTCCGTAAGCATAATATAGGAAGTCCGGGTCAGCCAAGATACATAAATCTGTCCACTCATCTGTCTGCTGACCAAAGTGCTGAATACTGCAATTTAATGAAGCAATTTGCTGATGTCTTTCCCTGGGAATATAGTGACCTGAAAACATATAACAAGAAGATCATCCAGCATAAAATCCCTTTAGAGAAAGACACCATCCCTTTCAAGCAGAAGCTGAGACCAATAAACCCTTTGCTCCTCCCTTTGATTGAAAAAGAAATCAAGAAGTTACTGGCTACCAAAATCATATTCCCTCCCAGATATTCCAAGTGGGTAGCCAACCTAGTGGTGGTGAGGAAGAAAAGTGGAGAAATCATACTTTGTGTTGATTTCAGAAACTTAAAAAAATGCTCTAAGAAAGACAACTATCCTCTACCCAAGATGGAGCATTTGCTGCAAAAGGTCTCAGAAGCCAAAGTGATGTCTTTCCTAGATGGATTTTTAGGGTATAATCAGGTTGTTGTGCATCCACATGACCAAGAGAAGACTGCATTCACCACTTCTTGGGGCAATTTTATGTATTCAAATATGCCTTTGGGCTAATGAATGCTGAAGCCACCTTTTAGAGAGCTATCAACATAACATTTGTGGGAGAGAAGGATAAGTTTGTCCTTATCTACCTTGATGATATAACAGTATACTCCAACAGCCATCAAGATCATTTACAGCATTTGAAGAAAGTGTTTTTGAAGTGCAAAAGGTTTGGGATTTCAGCCAATCCTAAAAAGTCACAGTTTGCTTTAGAAGAAGGCAAGCTGTTAGGACATGTTCTTTCTGGTGTAGGTGTCTGAATCGACCCAGAGAGAGTAAAAGCAGTACAGACTTTGTCTATCCCGAGATCAAAGAAGGATATCCAGTCCTTTCTGGGAAAAATAAACTTTGTGAGGAGGTTTATCCCAAATTTTGCAGAACTTGCGAAGCATATTACCTCCATGTTGAGAAAGGGGTCAGAGATAAAATGGACTAAGGCAGCAAGAAGATCATTTGAGTCCATTAAGAAAACCATTATGGAAGCTCCCACTTTAATCAGTCCAGATTACAGCAAGGAGTTCCATATATTTTCATTTTCCTCTGAAGACACCCTTGCAACAATTTTATCGCAAGCAGATGAAGAAGGTGCAGAGCATCCAGTGGAATTTTTCAGCAAAACATTAAGGAATGTTGAACTAAGGTATGATATCATTGAGAAACAGGCATATGCTCATATCAAGTCTTTGAAAGCATTCAGAATTTATATTCTGCATTCCAAGATAATTGCATATGTGCCCTCCGCTTCAATAAAAGATGTCTTAACACAGCCTGATGTTGATGGAAGAAGGACTAGATGGATTGCAAAACTAATTGAGTTTAATATAGAACTAAAGCCCACCAAGCTTGTCAAATGTTAGGGCCTTGCCAGACTATTAGCTGAAGAAAATTGCAGAACGTTGGATATAAATTGCATGGGCTCAATTGTAGAAATTGGTCAAACAGAAGAAGTGACATCTGAACCAGAAAAGAATCAGACATTGGCCGAAAATCTAGCTTCTTGTGATTGGTACTCTGCTATAGCTAAAGTCTTACTGAAGCTAGAGGTTCCTCCAGGCTTAAGTACAAGTCAAGCCAGAACTATCAAACTCAGAGCAGCAAAATATTGCATTTATGAAAATCTGCTCTACTGGAGAGACCCTTCTGGAACTCTTTTGAGGTGTCTGGACAAAGAGAAATCTATAGAAGTTATGCAGCAGTTTCATTCTAGCATGTGTGGAGGACACCATTATTGGAAAACTACGGGCCACAAAATCCTCAGAGCTGGGTACTATTGGCCCACCTTATTTTCTGATGTGTTTTCATTTGTTAAATCTTGTGACAGGTGCCAAAGATTTGAAGGGAAACAACAATTGAAGTCCCTGCCCTTAAAACCAATACATGTAAATGGCCCTCTTCAGCAGTGGGGCTTGGATTTCATTGGAGAAATCAATCCACATTCCAGTGGCCAACAAAGATGGATCCTAGTAGCCATTGATTACTTTACTAAGTGGATTGAAGCAATCCCTACCAGAAAGGTTGATCATAATGTGGTCATGAAGTTTTTGACAAAGAATATCTTCACCAGATTTGGTTGTCCACATAAATTAGTTTCAGATAATGCAGCAGCCTTCAGAGCAAAAGAATTAGTGGACATGTGCAATTCAATGGTTATTAAACTAGTTCATTCCACCTCATATTACCCTCAAGGTAATGGTCTAGCATAATCTTCCAACAAGAGCCTGATAAGGATAATTAAGAAGTTGTTGGAGGACAACAAAAATAATTGGGATTCTAAGCTCAAATATGCACTATGGGCTGACAGAGTGACCATTAAGAAATCTACAGGGAATTCTCCATTCAAGCTAGTATATGGCGTTGAGGCTGTATTCCCAATTCAGTTAATTCTCCCTATGGCAAAGTTCCTGCAACAAGAAAAAATGAGGAAAAAGACATGGCAAAAAGGATCACTGATTTAATAGAGGTACATCAGATCAGAGAATAGCTGGTTGAAAAGTCTGCAGCACATCAGAAGAAGATCAAGGAAGTCTTTGACAAAGGGACAAAAATAGATAATTTTCAGGTTGGAGACTTGGTTCTGAAGTGGGATGCACTGAAAGAGAAGAGAGGCAACCATGGGAAGTTTGATGCTTTCTGGACATGGCTTTTTATTATTTCTCAGATCCAAGGGAACAATACCTTCCTGCTGGAAAGTATGGGAGGAGAAGCAGTTTTTGATGGCCCAGTTAATGGGTGTTTTCTGAAAATTTATGTTGTTTAAGGTCTTTGGTCTTAAAACTGTAAATATGTATTTTATCAGTTTTAGTGTAAGCTCAGTAGACTCCATGCCCAATGGAACACTAGGAATTTTCTAATTTGTGTTCATCGGAAAGGCATTGATCTGCAGGTTCTTGAGACCTCACAGGGAGGATCTCATCCCCAGAAGGAGCCAGTGTTAGCTCTGCTAGTATAATTCAACATTGGAGGGCCAAATACAAGCCTGACTAGGTTGTTCGTGCTCGAAGAGGATTCGCATCAGCCATCCTACTCATTCTCTTTCACTCTTCTTACATTCTCATAAACCCCACTACCTACGTTTTATCTCTAAAACCCTGTGTAAGCCCATGATCCTCCGGCTTCCGAGTGCGTAGATCAAACCATCATGTGACCCTATCCATGTGACTCTGCGCTCTCCTAAGCCTCCCTCACCGTTAAATCATGGTCGTTCATTCTCTCTGCCAATCCAGTTCTTTCCCTGTCACATCAAACGAAACATGTACGATCTCTTCCGCACCGTCCGATGATCTCTGCCGTGATCGGATGGCATTCGCTCCTCCCGCGCCCACAACTGACCGCGCGTTAGTTCGTGGGGAAAGTGGTTTTTATCCCGCCCCATCTACCACACATCACCCGCTGATTGTGATCGCTCACCCTTGTACGATTACCGCTCCCCTCCAAAAGTGGTGCAATAAATATTGCCCACCGTCGAAGCCGCTTTCCCCGCACGTTAACTCCCCATGCATATTTTCCACCCGATACCCGTTGGATCTGCCCACCCGAGATCCAATGGCCTGTGATCACCCCGCTCTCTAATCTCCCATTGAGCCATATCCGCCGTCCATCTGTGCGATCCAATGGCTGATGTCTATCCTCTGCCCGCTCGTACATCCGCCATGAAGTCCACACACCCTAGCCATGTCGTGCACCAGAAGGACGACAGCGATCATCTACCAATACCCAGCACATTTCATCTCCAACCACCACATTCAAGAAACTAAATGACCGAGGAGAAAAAAGGACAAGCCTCAAGCAGTTAAATGCATTTATCAGTTATGGAATTTCTTCCATACTACACTCCACCTGCCCAAGAAGTACAACAAAGCACCAAAGAAGATCAAATTTGTTCACTGAAGCAGGCAGATAGCACCAGAGGCTCCATCAGACAGTTAAAGCGGTTGGTGGTCCATTATGACCCCTCCACAACTAGAATAGCAGAACATCTTTGTAATAAAACTCTATATATACCCAAAAACACAATGTAATCAGGGTTGATGGTTGTTGCTTTGATGTAAGGTTCAGCTTCTGGAGACTGTAACTGCTTTGATACTTGCAGCGTCTCGTCTTCATTTTTAGCTAATACAAGCTTCTTTTGTTATTAATTGCTCACTTTCCACTTCTATTCTGTTATAGGTTGTGCTTGTTATGCATTTTTCATGAACTCTTGATATTTAGCATTAGAGGAGTTGTCATCCTACCTCTGTGTTAAAGTCTTATTTGTATCAGTGAATGTGTTATTCAGGTTTCTGTTTACTCAGTGACAGAGAGTTGTCGTCCTGTCTATGCATTAGGAAATAGATTTGCAGACCTCTTTATTGGTTGCAGCCAGCCATCACAGGGTCCTGTGCATCTGCTGGTGTGGTTAGTATTCTCCATATTCACCCAATCTCTAAGCTATGAGTAATTGGTGGTCTAAAGCCTTGTAGTCTAGGGGTGTTCACGCATGTCTGGAGTTAAGCATAGTAGGAGTGGTTATCTGGCTTGAACAAGCATCATTCCTTCCATTCATCCATTTCCAACATCATGTTGAGTTTGTAATGTTCCTGAGCATTTCTTAGATACAACCTAGGAGAGTTTCTTGGGGTGATAACAGGTTCATTCAAACGTTTGTGGTCCATTCCCTTCTCCATCCCTCATGGGATACAAGTACTACATCACCTTCATTAATTACCATTGAAGGAAGATGTGGATCTTCTTCATGAAGAATAAATATGAGGTGTTCTCGAAGTTCCTAGAGTTCAAAGCCTTGGTGGAGAATCAGATAGGAAAGAAGGTCAAAGTGTTGAGATCATATAATGAAGGGGAGTACATCTCCAATGCCCTTGAGGATTTGTGTGCTAAGGAGGGCATTAGGACGGAGCTCACCCCACCCTATAACCCTCGACATAACGAGGTGGCAGACCACAAGAACCAGAGTAATGTTGCATGACCAGGGACTACCATTATTTCTTTTACCAGGGGCATGTGACGCTGTAGTCTTTCTGCAAAACAAGAGTCCACATAAGGTGCTTAGATGAGTTACACCAGAGGAGGCATTGTTACACAGTAAAATGTCACTGCCATCATGTCAGTCTCCCTATTGTGCTATAAACCACACTTACCTATACTCATGCTCCTCAGAATGGCTAAAAAACCCTCTTTGCCTAAGTTAAATGGATCATCACGTCTGTTAATAAAATAACCGCGCTGACAGGCGGAGTCTAATGTGTCTGCTGCGCTGCCAGCGCGGAAGCACACGTCTTTTCCGCGCTAGTCCCATTTCCACGAACAGCGCTCCCTCCGTTTGTCCTTTTCGCGCTGACCAGACCTCTTCTACATGGGTTTGCGATGTCAGCGCGGCAGTTCAATGTTTTTCCCGCGCTGATCCTG